>JAODAL010012050.1:0-97091 GCA_025379985.1 Phyllomedusa bahiana | reverse complement strand
CTGAAAAGTAATCAACACAATAGAGGAAATTGTTATTACAAAGGGTTGGTAAAGTTGGGGCCTGGGCAGGAAATGGCAGATGAGGTTTAACACTGTATAAATGCAAGGTTATGCACATGGGGAAGAGAAATCCATTACATGATTACATGTTAAATGGAAAAACACTGGGTAAAAGTGACATGGAGAAGGACTTGGGGATCCTGGTGGACAGTAAACTTAATTGTAGCAGCCAGTGTCAGGCAGCAGCAGCCAAAGCAAATAGGATCATGGGGTGCATTAAAAGGGGCATAGTGCACATGATGAAAACATTATTCTCCCATTATACAAGTCACTGGTTAGACCACACATGGAATATTGTGTACAGTTTGGGCACCAGTGCACAGAAAGACATTGTAGACTTGAACAGGTACAAAAGGCGGGCAACAAAAATAATAAAAGGACTGGGTGGACTACAGTAACACAGAAAGATTGCAAGTTTAGGGTTATTTAGTTTAGAGAAAAGAAGGCTTCGGGGGCCCATAAAAATTTGTTTAAATACATCAAAGGTCAATATAAGATCTCTCCCAAAAATTTATTTATACACAGGGCTGTATCTAGAACAAGGGGGCATCCTTTACGTCTTGAGGAACGAAAGTTTCTACAAAAACATAGAAAGGTATTCTTTACTGTAATAGCAGTGAGACTATGGAATTCACTGCCAGAGGGACTGGTCTTTGGTGAATTCAATAACAGAGTTCAAAAAAGGGTTTGGATGCATTTCTGGAGCGTAATATTCTAACAAGTTAATAGTGACTAGGATTCAGGAGAGGGGTCATTGATCCGGGATTTTTCTGATTGCCAGATTGGAGTCAGGAAGGAAATTTTTTCCCTTTAAAAATTGAGGACAATTGGCTTCTACCTCATTGGGGGTTTTTTGCCTTCCTCTGGATCAACACCTTGGCACCAGGGTGAAATAGATGGACACTTGTCTTTTTTTAGCTTACAAACATGAAATATAAACTATGAAAACTCCTTTTTCCGGCACTTTTTAAATTGGGTGCATGCAGGTTTTGGGGCTTTTCTGTGGCCCAGGACAGGCATAGTCAATGTCCAGTGAACCTAAAATGGTGGTTGCATTTCTCATTTTTCGTGTTGTTTTTATATGTGTGGTTTATGGAGGTTTGGGGCTCATGCTGTGGCCCAGGACAGGTAAGTCAATTCCAGTTCAACTAAAATGGTGGTTGAAAGACTCCTTTTTTTTCCCCACTTTTTAAATGTGGGGGTCATGCAGGTTTGGGGCTCATGCTGTGGCCAGGACGGGTATAGTCAATGCCCAGTTCAACTAAAATGGGGGTTAAAAGGGACCCCTTTTTTTCCGGAAACTTTTAAATGTGGGGGTCATGGGGTTTTTGGGGTCATGCGGGGCCCCAGGACAGGTATTTTTCAATTCCAGTTCAATAAAATGGTGGTTAAAAAGACCCCTTTTTTTCGGGAACTTTTTAAATGGGGGGGGTATCCCGGGTTTTGGGGGCTCATACTGGGGCCCGGGGGAAAAGGTAAAAGTAATGCCCCAGTAAAAATAAAATGGTGGTTGAAAGACTCCTTTTTCCGGCACTTTTTAAAGGGGGGGGGCATGCAGGTTTGGGGCCATGCTGTGGCCCAGGAAAGGTTTTGTCAATGTCCATTTTAAACCCTAAAATGGGGGTTTGAAAGACCCCCTTTTTTTTCCGGGGATTTTTTTAAATGTGGGGGCCCTGCGGGTTTTGGGGGCTCATGCGGGCCCCAACGGGTATAGTCAATGTCCATTCAACTAAAATGGGGGTTTTAAAAGGGGCCCCTTTTTTCCGCCCATTTTTTAAAAATGTGGGGGTAAAGCAGGTTTGGGCCCATATGCGGTGGCCCAAACGGTATTGCCCCTTTGCCCCCACCCTTCAACTAAAATTTTGGGCTTTTAAAGACCCCCCTTTTTTTCGCCGGCCCACAAATGTGGGGGTCATGCGGGTTTGGGGGGGCTCTTAAAAACCCTTGGGCCATGACATTTATTTCAAAATAGTTCCAAAAAGGTTTCCAACAAAAATGGGGGTTAAAAAGCCCCCTCCTTTTTCCCGGGAAACCTTTTTAAAATGGGGGAAATTCCCCCCCAGGTTTGGGGCCCCTAAAACCTTTTGGCCCCCAAAAGGAAAAGGTTTTTGTCAATGTCCAGTGAAAATAAAATGGTGGTTGAAAGCCCTTTTTTTTCCGGGCCCCCTTTTTTAAATGTGGGGGGTCATGCTTTTTTGGGGGCTCATGGGGGCCCAGGACGGGTATAGTCAATGCCCGGGGTTCAAACTAAAATGGTGGTTAAAAGACCCCTTTTTCCCGGCCACTTTTTAAAATGTGGGGGTCATGCAGGTTTGGGGCTCATGCTGGGCCCCAGGACAGGTAAAAGTCAAGGTCCAGTAAAACTAAAGGGGGTTGAAAAAAACCCCTTTTTTTCCCGGAATTTTTTTAAATGTGGGGGTAGCGGGTTTTTGGGGCTCATCTTTTCCAAGGTCGGGGTTTATTAAAGGGTCCAGTTCAAGTAACATAAAGGTTTAAAAATCATACTCCCTTTTCTGGCACTTTTTAATTTGGGGTGAGGGCGGGTTTTAAAAGGGTTTCAGGCTGTGGTACAAGACAGGGAAGAAAATGGTCTTGACTTTTTTTCTGTGGGCTTTTAAAAACCTAAGTGTGTTGCCTAAGATGTAAGACGTATCCATTTGACTTTTAAAGTTTAATTTCGGCTTCCCCCAGCCTTTTTTGGGGGTGTAATAATGAAGGGGGTTGTTTGCTCCCCCAAAAGACTTTAATGGTCATCGCTCTAATCGATGCCCCACTATCAAAAAAAACCTTATCGATAGCGGGGACTATCGACTATCGTCGATCTCGAATACCCAAACCAATCCCTCAACACGTGGTGAAATGTGCGATAATTTTCCCCATTTTTACACATAAGACCCACAGAATTCCCAGATAACTGAAAATTTTTAAACGTTTAAAAATTTTTAAACCACAAAAACCACAGACACAATTGCATTTTGTTTCCTGTTTCAACAAACAAAAAATTTTTCATTTTTTTTATTCTATTTGGTTAAAGGGGGGCAAAAAAGGTGAACAGACACTTTGGCGTAGGGATTTTGGGGCTTCTTTTTGATTCGCTCCCTGGCCCAAATTTAAAATTGAATTTTCTTCTTTTTGGACAATCCCTTTAAATTTAAAAAATTTTCCCCCCACGGGTGTGTTACACCCCAGACATCCTTCATGCCAAGTGGGGAAACCCTGTTTTTTAAAAAAAGTAGTTGTCCACAGTCTTTCCCGGGGTTTTTAAGGGGACCAAGTGGTTTTTTGGGTAACTGGGGCCCATACCCTTTACTAGGGCCCCTGAGGGGTTTCCAAAAAGTTCGGGAAAATATAAACTGATTCTTTTTGGGAAATTGTTTTTTTCTAAATTAGAGAACTAAAAAGGGTTTCATGGGAAAAAAGCTAGGATCTAAAAATGAAACCTTTTGGTAAGGGGGGAAAACCTCAAGCCCAAAATTCCGACTCACTAAAGGGCCATTTGGGGCCAGCCCGTTTATCATCGGGGCGGGAGGGCTGTTGCAGGGTTGTCCTCATAAATTTGGGGCAGAGTAGGATACTAGTTACCTGGTAAAGGAAAAACATGAAAGGTGTAATACTCGATATTTGGGAGAGTCCCCCATGCATGGGCATCATTTGGACCCCCAAAAAGGCCCCTTTACCCATCCACTATGGACCCCAGAGGGTGGGGGTGGCCCTCCAGACCCAAAGGGAACATTTTTAACTTTTTTAAATAAAAAAATAACAAATTTTTACCTTCCCTTTTTTCCCCAGTATATACAAATTTTCTTATAGGGGGAACACAAATTATATTTTTTTTAAATTTAATTGCCCATTCCAGTTTCTTGTTTTCATTTTTCTATGGGGTTCCTATAAATTCTAATTAAAACACCTGGCACCTTGAAATTTTGTGTGGGGATTTAAATCCCCCTTTAATTTCCCTCTTAAATTTTAAAATTTTTAAAAAAGGGCTCATGGGAAATGAGCTGGACTCTGCCCCCGGTTGGCTGTAATAGGAAAAGGAAAAAACTGTTTGGGCCCTGCGGGCCCTCACCCTTTTACACATATATCTACAGTTTATTCCCCCACCTAAGAAAAATGCCCCAACTGCCCCCAACTTCATATTGAAAAAATATGACAACCGAAGGTTGGGGAAAAAACGATAACCCCCCCTTCACCTTCCCAAGCCAAAAAAGGCTGGAGGTAAACATCATTATATCAGGGACAAAAAAGAGGGGGGGGCCCCTTAAAAGGAGCTTTTGCGGGGAGGAGGGCAGGGTTCAGTTTTAAATTAAAGATTCAAAATCTCCAAATAAAAAAAGAAGAGGTGGAGGGAGAGTTTTACCCAGTGCCTTTGAAACCCCAACCCAAAAGGGGAAAAACATGGCAAAACTCGGGTAACAGCTCCTCTCAACTCGTCCGTCTGCTTTCTTCTTTTTTTCCTTTTTCTTCATAATTTTCTCTGTTTTCTTTCTTTTTTTTTATTTTTTAAAAACTTTTTTTTTCATTTCTTTTTTTTCCATCGCTTTTTTTTCCACTTTTTTTTCTGCTTCTATTTTTTTCCCCATAATCACAAACACCCTTCTTCTTCATCCCCTTTCCCTTACTCAAAACTCTTTTTTTTAAATCTGCTTATTACCTTTTGTTTTTTTTTAAATTTTTCCTTCAATCTTATAGTCTTCCTCCTATTCATCATCTTCATCACTTCTTTCTTTACTTCAATTCCTTTCCACAATCACTAACATCTTCTTTCATTTCTTTCCTTATTCGTGCTCGTTCTCTCCATCTGTTTCTTTGTTTTTCCTTTTCATCTTTCTACATTTCTTTTACATCTTTATCCTTCATTTTTTCTTCCTTTAATCATCTTCTTCTTCACTTCTTTATCTTATTCTCTTTTTATCAATAAGCACTAACATCTCTTCCTTCATCACTTTCCTTATTCACCCTATTCCTCTTTGTTTGCTTTTCTCTGTTGTTTGCTTTCTTTTTCATGCTCTGTAAATCTCTTATGTTGGTGTGTTTTTTATCTTTTTTTCCTTTTCATCATCTTCTTCTTTACTTTTTTCTCTGTTTCTTTTCAAATTCACAATCACTAACATCTTCCATTATCACCTTCCTCCCTCACACTCTTCCTCTTCATCTCCTTATCTCTTCAGGTTTTCCTTTACATCTTCCTTATATATTTTATGTCTTTATCTCCTGCTTTCCTTTCCTTTTTCATATTTCTTTTACCTCCTTTCTTTTCCCAGAAACCTAACATCTTCCCCCATTGGGCCCCTCACACCATTTCAAATCTTTCCAAATTAAAAACTGAAAATTTTTTGGTTTTTATCTGTTTTCCCATTTTCTTCTATTTCTTGTTATCTTTCTTCTCACTTTCATCACCTATTTTGGCCACATTTTCATCATGTTTCTGGTCCCCATTTGTGGTATCCATTGGGAAGTCATGGAAAGTTTATCCTGATAGATACAGTGGTGGGGGTATGATGGGACCACAGAGATCTAGAGGGGGGGGAAATTGGGCGTTTTGAATTGAGGGGGGGCTTGGGCCCTATTTTTGGGAATGTATACATGTGCATTTAGTGAAACAAGGGGAAACCCTTTGTCCACTTTAGAATAAATTTCCCCTCTAGATAAACTATAGACCCAAACAGCCCTATCCCCACAATTTTCCATGGGAAATACCTTTTCCCTTTTTTTCATCATCTTTTTCACCCCCTTTTTATATACTTTTCTTTTCCATTAATACTAACATCTTCTTCCTTCATCACCTTCCTTACTCACGCTATTCCACTTAATCTTTGTATCTTTGTTTTATCTCTCTTTTTTTTTTTTGCTTTATTCTCACTGTCTTCATCTTCAAACCCAATTTTGACCCCATAAGGGTTAAGGCCAAATTTTTCTAAATTGAACATTTTTCCCTGTTTATTGGGGTGTTGTATTGGGGAAAAAGTAGTGTTGAGGGGGAAATTTTTTTCGACAAAAGTTGAAATCGGGAAAAGGTTTTTTTTGGTGATCGAAATTTCCAGAAACATGCGATAATTAAAAGGGTTTAAAATCTTGCATTTATCTATTAAGATCGGCCCTTTTTCGGCGCTTTTCCCGTAATTTTTTTGGCGGGCCCGCAAATCAGATTAAGAATAAAAGCAGGGGGAATGTGTGTGTGACGTCATGCTGGGAATTTTTGGTTTCGATTGGGGGAAAAAACACATGACCCCCCCACGTTTTACATAAAAACAAAGGGTTTCCTGTTTTCAGGCCCCTTCATAGGGATAGGAAACCCGCGTTTGCCTGTGGCCCAAAAAGTTTAGCAAATTTAATTTTTTATTTCGGGACAGAGAAACCTCTACTATTATTTTTGATCCTTTTCCCAATTTTGTTAAAATTAGGGATTTGGAACCCCTTTTATGTTTGTTAGCTAGAGAATTTTAAAAACAGAATCTACCACTGTAAATTCACGGGGGGTGGGAGCGGGGGGGGGGGGGGGGCGCGGGGAAACCCCCCGGCAAACTCAAATCTATAAAGAAAACGGATAAAGGGTTTACCAAGTTTTGTTAGACAATTTTAGTGGAAAATTTTTTATTTTAACCCGTTTGGGTATTGAAATTTTTCCCGGATAAATTTGGGGAGGGCCTTTTAAATTATATTGGGTAAACAACCCTTTTTTTAGTAAAAATGCAGGTCCTTTGTTTTCTTTCAAAACCCCTTTTATAATCAGAAAAAACCCTTTTTGATAGGTGTTCAATTTTAAACCCCTTTTCACCGTGGGGCTGTTGATATATCCACCTTTCACTTAAATTACAAACCAGCAATCTTGTAGTCAGCAAGGTTGTTTGTTGCCCAAAAAAAAACCCCCTGTATCGTACGAAAAAAAACACAGTTAGTGTTTTTTTGACTTTTGGGGCACCCACCTGTTCATTGACGCGCATCTACGTAAATCTTAAAAAAGCAATTTAAAAATTTTTACCACGGTGAATTTTAAAAGGTTTCAAAAAATACATTTTTTTAATCAAAACAAAACAGTTAAAATGTTTTGGAACCCTTTTTCGCACCCTTCATGTTCATTGACGCAGCATCTAACTAAAATCTTAAAAAACAGCAAATTTTATATTCACCACAGGTGAATTGAAAGGTGGGAAAAAAAAAACCGTTAAATATAACAAAACATAACATTTAAATGTTTTTGGACTTTTGCGCACCCAGCAAAAGTTCATTGACGCAGGGGATCTACTTTAAAACTTAAAACAAACAAATTTTATAATTCCCCCACGGTGAATTGAAAGGTGGCAAAAAATACCGTGTATTATAACGAAAAAAAATAACAGATACAGACATAACAGACTCCTTTTCCCAGCTCTTTTTAATCTGTGGGTCAGACAGGTTTAAGGGTCAGGCTGCGTCCAGGACAGGTATAGTCAATGTCCAGTGAAACTAAAATGGTGGTTGAAAGACTCCTTTTTCCGGCACTTTTTAAATGTGGGGTCATGCAGGTTTGGGGCTCATGCTGTGGCCCAGGACAGGTATAGTCAATGTCCAGTGAAACTAAAATGGTGGTTGAAAGACTCCTTTTTCCGGCACTTTTTAAATGTGGGGGTCATGCAGGTTTGGGGCTCATGCTGTGGCCCAGGACAGGTATAGTCAATGTCCAGTTCAACTAAAATGGTGGTTGAAAGACTCCTTTTTGCGGCACTTTTTAAATGTGGGGGGTCATGCAGGTTTGGGGCTCATGCTGCGTTCCAGGACAGGGATATTCAATGTCCAGTTCAAGTAACATGATGGTTCAAATCATACTGCCTTCTGGCACTTTTTAATTTGTGGGTGATGCAGGTTTAAGGGTCAGGCTGTGGTACAAGACAGGGATAGTAAATGGTCTGTGACTTTTTTTCTGTGACTTTTATAACCTAAGTGTGTTGCCTAAGATGTAGCATGTATCCATTTGACTGTTGTGGATGTTAATTTCAGCTTCTCCAGCCTTGTTTGGGTGTAATAATGAAGGTGTTGTTGCTCTCCCATAGACTTTAATGGTCATCGCGCATAATCGATGCTCACTATCGAAAAACCTTATCGATAGTCGGCCGCTATCGACTATCGATCGATCTCGATAGCCAACGCAATCGCTCAACACTAGTAAATAGGGCACACATAGTCCAGTCTCTATGTCATGCTATCTATGGGATGTATTTTTCATGGTATCCCTATGGATGCTATAGATGGGGACCAGAAATGTGATGTGAAAGGAGCCTTAGCTACTTCATTGTCTCATCATTTACATTCTCTTTTTCCTCCGTATCTTCTTCATCATGTTACTGTACATAATTGGCTCATTAAGAGCTATTGTATATTTGGGGCTCAACTAGAATCCAGAAAACCTCATAGCAAAATGAGATGGACCCCAAAACCTAATGATGGAAAACTGAACCAGTAGAACAGGTGGTAATAAGTAATTTTCTTAATAATAGTGCCATGAATCAGAAAACCCACATAACTCACCAACCCACACCAACGTGCTATATCTCACAAATGTCTTGGCACTCCTGAGGGCTCCCCTCCACATCCGAACTCCAAACCAGCTGTTATGGCTGATACTGCTATATTTTCACTCATGGTCTTGTCATTGGTTAGAGCATCAGTTGGTGCTTCAGACCTGCTGTTCCTGCTGTCACTGGGGATGGGATGTTCCAATCAGTGTCATCAAAAATAATCTTAACCAAACTCACTCCATTGTGCCCCGAGCCCTGCACTCAGCAGTGTAGTGAATCGATATAGATATATGTCTAGATGTGTTTATTTCTATTGCAGTAAATTACACAAAAACCGCCTTAATACAACAATTGGACGGTACAACACTAGTAGCCTCTGACTCAAATACTATATCTCACAGAAAAAGAGGGTGTCATTAAAACATAACCTTTAATAACTAATACCTATAAAAGATCGCAAATTATACACAAATTTCTAAAAATATACATACAGCCGACATAAGTCAAGAAAAGCCCAATAAACAATAATCAGTGGCCAAGGGACTTATTAAGGAACCAATGAGTATTTAACCCTAGACGGCCCTTTATAATCACTAAGCCCTAGCCTATCAATCCAGGAAAGTCGCCCCAATAAGGGCGCTCCTGTTCGGAACCTAAACCTACAAGGTCCCTAGACAATCCCTATGGTCTCTGGTTGGATTGACACATGACATCCTAAGCCATTTATAAATGTGAGCAAATCTTCTGGTTGCAGACACAGTTGAGAAGTGAGTGGGGGTAGTCAGAACATAAAGGAGATCAGTGGGGATGCAGACATTTTTCTGTATTTTCCTACAATTTTGCACAAAATTCAGCAAAACCATAGGACCACCTTTCCTGATGCACTTAGGGTAATTAGCCTACGGAGCATTTTAATGTGACTATGATGTCATCAAAGGTCCTACAGGTATTAATACACTACACTGCAGAACACCACAGAGGAGAAAGGTTGTAGGTAGTAACAGGATGAAAGACGGGGTTCAGTGAGAAGAGGAGCAGGGAGGTTAGTGAGGGGCTACAAAAAGAAATTTTCAATGGTCATAAACAGCAGTCATAGATGAGGATGGAACAAAAACATCACTACCCTCAAGGGGCAACATGTATGATCGGATTTGCGCCCGTTTTTCTGGGAAACTGCCCCCAAAACCGGGCTCAACCCCTGTGGAGCAGTGAGGTTGTTAGTGAACCTTTTGCCCTTTTCGGATCCCCCAAACATGAAGGGGGTGTGCAATGGGGCGGTGGGGGCGTTCTGGGGGGGTTTAAACACTTTAAATCCTCCGTGACTGCATAAACCGGGTCGGCAAAGGCGGTGCTTGCACGCTCGACAGCCCGACAGGCAGACCCCTTTGAAGCTGGTCTAAATTACCCAGGAGGCGAATAAGCGAGAACAAAATTGGAATTGAATCCGGAGGTGGACCGGGAACCACCGCAAGCATATAGTTAAGCCCACCCAGGGAGCAGGCCGCAAAGCGGGGGGCCCTTTTTCCTGAGGCTATCAGGTCGCACCCCCTGACGTACTGCTTGGGGCGGGGGCCCCGGGAAGGGGTACAAAATCGGGACCGAACGTAGTCAGGGACAGCAGGAGGTCGGGAGGGGTGGCAAGGTTTGGGTCAAACAGGCAGAAGGTCAGGGGGGGGGCGCAAACGGGAGGGTCAAAACGAAGCACGGACTGGTACATGGGTAGAAAAAGACAACTTCAAAATACGACTAGCTCTCAAAACACCAACAACGAACTGGCAGGGGAGTTTGGGCGTGAAAATAAATGGGTTAAAGGGGGCCAACGATGGCCAATTCCCCCGGCGCGCATCCCTTTAAAAAATCCAACCAGCCCTCGCGTCGGCGGCTGTCAGAGCCGACAAAAGGGCGGGGACTGGAGTACGGGGTTTCCGGGGGCAGAAGCAAAGGGCAAGGCTGGGGCGCCGGCCCTGTACAGTACCCCCCCCCCCCCCCCCTTGGGGTCTCCCCCCCCCTTTGGAATTTAGAAAAGAGATCAGGACAGGTTGGCCCCCGGGTTCCCATGAAGGTCCCCGGACCGAACCCCCCAGTAAATAAGGAAGAACCGCTTCCCCCCCTCCCCGCTTCTCCCCCAAACACCTCCTGACCCAAAGATGTTATCACTGTTGCGACGGGGAAAAAGGCGAGACAGATCTAGGGGAAAGCGTTCAGCATCCCCCCGCTTGAGGAGGGACACGTTGAAGGCGTTCGGGATACATAGGGTCGGGGGCAAGCGGAGTTTGTAGGATACTGGTTCATCACCGAAGTACCACAAAAAGGGGGCCCAAGTATTTGGGGCCCAACTTGAACTGGGCACTTTGAAGCGGATGTAAAAACCCATCCCGGCTCGAAAGGGGCGGGACCTACGATACTGCAGCCTACGTTTGGTGCGAGCAAAGCCTTAGCGGGGAAATGTCGTGTGGTTTCCGAGAGCCTTATGCCTTTACTTGGGCATCCACGAAGGGGACAAGAACGAGGTAGCTAGGGAAGAGGAGGGGGGGGATGTAACCCAAAGGGCAAAAAAGGGGGAGGCCCCAGGGGATTCCGAATCAAAAGAGTTAAAAAAACCTGCCCAGGGGAGAAGATCAGACCATTATCAGTCAGTGGACACAAAATGCCGCAAGAAGTACCCAACCATGGTTAACCCTCTCTACCTGCTCGTTAGTTTGGGGGTATGCAGAGAAAATTTTAGCTGAACCGCAACGCAGCCAAGCCCGCCAAAAATTTTTCAATAAACTTGCTCCCCTGTCAAACAATATGCAAAGGAGCCGTGCAATCGAAAACAAAACAGAAAAAAATGTGGGCCACGGGGGGGCAGGGGGTAACCCAGGCAGGGGATAAAATAACCATTTTAGGAAAACGTCGGCCCCCACCCAGAACCGGTTTCCAATGAGGGCGGGAGATCTTAACAAAGCCGTGGACAGGGGTCCGGGGTTTTTTCCGGCACAGGAAGGCTGAAGAAGGCCCCGGTTTAAAGAGAGGGACCTTATTACGGCACAGGAGGTCGGGCCAGAAAAATCCCTGACATCTTGAGCGAGGGGGGCCACCAGTAAAACCGGAGCCCACTGAAACCTATGGCTCCGGATGTCCAACTTTCGGATAAAAACCCCCACTTCAGGATTCAGGCACAAGGCGGACCACATAACTCCCGGGTGCAAATGTTGAAGACCACAGGAGCAGCCATGATACCCTTTTCAGAGGACAATGTCGTGGAGGAACTCAAGACCCCCGTATCCGAAAACGAGATAAGGGGTCCACTTTTGACGTTCTTCCCGGCGGGGCCGAAAGGCAGAAGGAATCAAAACAGGGAAAAAGACGACCAACTGCCGCCCGGGGGTTCAAATGTTGAGCCGACGAAATAAGGAGGATTTATAGTTTTGAAAATTTAATGGGGACGAGCCCCCCCAGCGGGGGCCCAGTCTTCTAGAGCCAACTTTAGGGCCCGTAATTCGGATCACCAAGGTATAATTCTTCTCGGCAGGGGAGAAAGTTTTTGGAGAAAAATCCACATTTTCAGTTTACCCAGGAGGGTCTCTGCAGGAGGACAGCGCCGGGACCCCCAAGGAAGCCCACTTTCCAAAAAAAATTGGGGGAATTTGGGGCCCCCGGGGGAGACAAACCAGCGACGTAAAAGCAATTTGAACATTGAAGGCTTCGAGCTAAGGGGGGGGGCCCGGTTTGGGATTGCCCTTTTTCTTACAAGCCACCAGGTAGCCACAAATAGAGAAAGTGGGAATAAATTGTTTTTTAATAATTGGCGAACCCAAAAAAACTTGAATCCCGAAGGCCCACCGGTTTGGGCCCCTGTAACACCGGAGATTAAAGGGTCCCCGGAACCCTTACAGAAACGATGTACCCAAGGAAAAGGGGAAACGGAAGTTCAAAGAGACATTTCCCGTTTGGCAAAAAGCTGAGGGGGCGATCCCCTGAGACCTGCCGGACGGTGGCAAGATTTCAAAAACAGAGAAAAAATTAGAATATCGTCCCAAAAAAACAAAACCAACGTAGATTTGTTTCCCCCAAATCTCTTGACAAAATTCGAAACACAGCAGGGGCGTTGCAGAGACCAATGGCAAACCAATATCGAATTTGGGCCCTCCGCTATTAAACGCCTTTTCCCCCCATCGCCTTCCTAAGAATAAGTTTAAAAACCCCACGAAAACCACTTGGAAAAGAATTTTTCCGCCACACAGGCGGTCGAAAAGTTCTGAATCAAGGGCAGGGGGGGTAGCGTTTTTTCCGTAATTTTTTTTTTAAGCCCCCCTAGTCACGCAAGGCCGGAGAGGGCCCCCTTTTTTCTCTACAAAAAAGAAGCCGGCTCCTGCTGAACGAGCTTACGAAGAAGGGCCCTTTTTGAGGTTTTTCAATATGTACTCACATAGCCTTAGTCTCCGGGCGGAGAGGGGATAGACTCTGCCCCGGGGAGGGGAAAAGCCAGTTTAGATCTATGGGACAACATAACGCCGGTGTGGAGGAAGAGTTTTGCCGTCTTTCCAAAAAAGACGTCAGCAAAGTCCCATATGGCATAGGAGGCCTGGGGGAGGCTTGGTAGATTTCAGGGGGGGGACCCAGGGGCAGGGTTACGGGTTTGACAGGAAAAAACAAAAAATGCGGAACCCCACGCATACTCACCGTGCCCAGTCCAAGGGATGTCCTGAACCCGGGAGGCCCAAAGGATTTGAACAGGATCGAGGCAAAGGAAAGCAGTTTGGCAAAGTCTCCTTGTGAAGGGCCCCAATCCCAAATGAGGGAAGCAGTGCGGGAAATGGATAGCGTCCTTTAAAGGGACTCGGGAATGACCGCGAAACAACAGGGCTTCTGCAACGGATCACTTTGGGGACGAAAACCCGGACACAATTTTGTGGGTTTGAAATTGCCTCGATCCAGAATCAAAAAGCAGTGGGCCTGAAAGGGGGTCCGTAAAAAACCAAAACAAATGGGCAGGTCAATGGGGAAGGGGCCCCTCTGACAACCTAGGTTTTCCTCTCCTACAGCCCCCAGTGCGAAGTTTTTTCCGGGCCACCGACATCCCCAAAAAAAGGCCCACCCCACAAAAAAACACAGCTTCTCTGCCACCGTGAAAGTTCCTCCTGGGAAAAATGGCCTCTCAAAAGGGTAAGTTTTCTTCCCCAAACCATCAAGGAGGGAAAGGTGGCCATGAAAAAGGGAGCCAAGCGGGGTAACGGCGTGGATGGACGACCCCCCTTGGGCGGAGCTCTTTTGCCTTTCGGGCGAACCGATAAAGACTCGGGGGCTAAAAGGATTTAACATCCAAGGCACTGGTAGATCCCGAGCGGCGAGCTCACCTTATTTTTCCCAGGACCTTGCCCGAACTCGCCACCAAAGCTTCGTTATTCCCGTCCAGCTCTGAAGTGAGAGTGCGAAACTGTACCCAAAAATGGCCGACCGTGGGGTCGCCCTGACGCAGCCCCGGAAAGGGTGCGGCAAGCCGAAGAAGTACGGCCTGTTCCTCAAAACTTTTCAGAACCCCCCGAGGAAGGTTTTGGGGGTCCTTCAGAGGGTCCCCTTCCCCCTAGTGGCGTGGCCCAAACCCCAAGGGTTCCCCAACAAAAGCTGATTAAAAGGCCCCCCTTTGGGGCCCCTTAGGGAATTGATGCCCCATCATCTCGAGGGGTATGGAGCACTGGCAATGAACCCAAAACCAATTTCTTGGGGTCTCCATCGTGCGTGAGGGAGTGGCAGATTCAGAAGGGGCCCGAAGCCGGAGCAGGGGGGGCAATGGATGCCGGAGCAAACGGGGCAGGCCGGGGGGCGGCACCGGTGGAGGAAACGAGCCTCAAGTTTTGCATCATGGCCGCTAGCTGGTTAATACTTGCTCTGCTGGGCGCGCCATCGGACATCCGGGAGGCGGGCATAAACCCTGGGGCAAGCATGGGCCGTTCAAAACGTAATCGGAGGGGGATTTGCTGGACCACCGCAAACGATGATAGTTAAGCCACGCCCAAAAAAGGAGTCTAAGTAGCCCCCGTGTTCACCAAGCCCCCGCAAAGGGATGACTTTCGCGGGGCCCGGCACCAGGTCGCTACCCCCCTCGGACTTGCTTGCGGCGGCGGGCCGAGGGAACAGGTACAGAATCGGACCGGAGACATAGTCGGGACAGGCAGGAGGTCAGGACGGGCACAGAGGTTTGTGGTCAGAGACAGGCAAAGGTCAGGGAGGCGCAAATGGAAGTTTTTGAAACGTAAGCATAAGGGGCTGGTACACGGTAGACAAACGGGGCTTCAGAATCTGACTAGGCTCTCCAAACACACCCAACAAACTGGCAGTGAGTGTGGGAGGGTGCACAATGAAAAGGGTTTCAGCGGCCAGCGAGGGCCAAATTACCGGCCGTATCCCTTTAAATCCAGACCAGCGACATGCGCCCCCCAACACGGGACGCGGGGGCCCCGGCTGTCAGAGCCGGACACGGAGCGGGACGGGTTTGTACGGGGTGTCCTGGGCGGGAGCAAAGGGAAGGCTTCAGGCGCAGTGGCCCCCTGCCCGGACTCCGTAAGCGCAGGGGGACGGCCGCGGCAGGCCGCGGCGCTGAGCCCTGTGACAGGAATGGGGCAAAATATATAAGATCGCTCAAGAAATAAATCTCAGCTCTCAGGTCCGTGTTGCATGGAGTATAATTCAAAAACTCTATTTTTTTTAGGTGTAAAACATCTGAAAAAGAGCTAAAAACCTTCTAAAAAAAACATAAAAAAAAATCACTTTCAAAAAATCAAAAGGGCGCAACGTCGGAATTAGGATCTTGGAAATTGCCGGGAAATACGTAATCAAATTCGTAAGCGCTTCTCTTTGGGTGGGGCAAAAAACCACCAAAATCAGAATAGGAGCGACAGTGAACCATTATAAGCTATGGAGAATATTGACCAACAAATGAAAAGGCGGGACAGTTCAAATACAGTGGAATAAAAGCAGAAAAGATGTTGTTTTAACGCGTTATTAGGGATTTTATTGATTTATGTTTATAGAAGGTTTTAGCTCTTTTTCAGATATATTTTACACCAATAAAAAACAAAATTTTTTTTAAAACTACCTGCCGGAGCCGAGACCGAGATTTATTGCCCCGATTCTTATTGAAAATGGGACAAAGTGCTCACCCTGATTGGCGGGAAAAGCAAACCCCCCTAGTTAAAAACCAATCAGCTCTTTTTTGCATTTTACGTATTTTGAACTTCCCGCCTTTTTATTTGATTTGGGCAAAATTCTCCATAGGTTTTAAGGGTCACTTTCGCTCCATTCTGATTGGTTGGTTTCCTTGGCCGACCAATGAGAAGCCTTAAAATTTTAATTACTGTATTTCCCCGAATTTTCAATATCCCAAAATTTTGTTGTAGCGCCGTTCTTAAAATTTGGAAATTGATTTTTTTAGTTTTTTTAGAAGGGTTTTAGCCTTTTTCAGATGTTTTACACCAATAAAAAAAGTTTTTTTTTTTATTCAACTCCATGCCACGGAGCTGAGAGCGAGATTTATTTCTTGAGCGATCTTATAATTTTCACTTTGATTTTTAATACCCCCTTTTTCACTAAATTTAAACCTTTTTGACAGCTTTTTATTTTTTTTTATTCATTCATTGAAAGACAACCATTTTACTCTTTATAAAAAACTTTTAAAGATTTCTCCCCTGTTTTCCACCTTTTGGAATCGGTCATGTAGGCGCAGTCCCTTCGCGGGGTAACCCCCCACTGCGCCACACACTGGCGAGGTGCGGTGGACTTTACACCTCGGGCGCCGACATACATGAGGTGCAGCTTTCACTTGAAATCTGGTGAAAAAGTGCTCTCCGACGCGGCGAGATTCATACATGTCGCCCAATATGTAAGGAGGAGGGGACATGGGAGACATTTAAACTGTAAAGCTGCAGGATAGATATAATAGATATGAGTAGGGGGATAAGTAATAGTCCTTGCTTTAGGAGCTTACAATTTACAAGAAAGAAGGAGGGGCCACAAGAGGTGGTGGACGAGTAAGAGTGCTAACCAAAGAAGCTTAACCTCTAAAAGTAGGAGATAGAAGAAGTGGTGGATGAGTAAGAGTCCTTACCATAGGAGCTGAAACTCTTTAAGTAGGAAATACAAGAGGTGGGGGATGAGTAAGAGTCCTGACCATAGGATCTTACACTCTATAAGGAGGAGATAGAAGAGGTGGTGGATGAGTGAGTCCCGACCATAGGAGCTGACACTATATAACTAGGAGATGCAAGAGGTGAGGTATTAGTAATAGTCCTGTACATAGGAGCTTACACTCTATAAGGTGGACATACAAGAGGTGGGGGATGAGTAAGAGTCCTGACCATAGGACCTGACACTCTATAACTAGGAGATGCAAGAGGTGAAGGATGAGTAAGAGTCCTGACCATAGGAGCTTATACTGTGTAAGGAGGAGAAACAAGAGGTGGAGGATGAGTAAGAGTCCTGAGCATAGGAGCTTACACTCTATAAGGAGGAGATAGAAGAGGTGGTGGATGAGTGAGTCCCGACCCATAGGAGCTGACACTCTATAACTAGGAGATGCAAGAGGTGAGGGATGAGTAAGAGTCCTGGCCATAGGAGCTTACACTCTATAAGGTGGAGATACAAGAGGTGGGGGATGAGTAAGAGTTCCTGACCATAGACCTGACATTCTATAACTAGAGAGATGCAAGAGGTGAAGGATGAGTAAGAGTCCTGACCATAGGAGTTTATACTGTGTAAGGAGAGAAAACAAGAGGTGGGAGGTGAGTAAGAGTCCTGAGCATAGGAGCTTACACTCTATAAGGAGGAGATACAAAAGGTGTTGGGTGAATAAGAGTCCTGAGCATAGGAGCCTACAATAGATAAGGAGGCGATAGAAGAGATGGGCAATGAGTAAGAGTCCTGAGCATAGCAGCTTACACTCTATAAGGAGGAGATACAAGAGGTGGGGAATGAGTAAGAGTCCTGACCATAGGAGTTTAAAATCTATAAGGAGGAGATACAAGAGATGGGAGATGAGTAAGAGTGCTGACCATAGGAGCTTACACTCTATAAAGAGGAGATACAAGATGAGTGTGATGAGTAAGAATCCTGACCATAGGAGCTTACACTCTATAAGGAGGAGATAGAAGAGTGAAGGATGAGTTAGGATCTTACAATCTCTGATATTACAGAAACAAGAGATGAGAGAGTTCATTCAGTATTTTTGAACTTATTCTAAATGAATTTTTTATTTTCTTTCAGAGACATTACTTTTAACATTGACATCAGATTTTTCTGTTAGAATCGGTCTACCACCGAGGGATCGTCTAGATAATTTTAACTCAAAATCAAGCATTTTGGGAAGGCTTCCAAATGTCAGCCATATAGCCTGTAGCCCAAACGGGGAGCTCTTCTGTATCCGGGGTGAATACCTGTACAGAGGTCCTATGCCTTTCAAAAGAGATGTTGATTGGTTCTCGGTGGCTCGAAGAGTTGGAAGAGATGATTGGAGCAGAGTCAAGCTTCTTTTCTTCCACCCCAATGGAGATATGTATTGCTCCACAAATAACGGAGAGTTCTATAAGGGTCCGCAACCAGATAGTGAGCATTTAACGTGGATGAATTACGGGGCACAGAAAATAGGAAAAAGGTCTTGGGATGACTATGAAGCTCTGTTCTTCAATAGAGAAGGCACCCACAGGGTGGCTAGTAATGACTGTTTTCTACAAGGGTTTCACCACCCCTGACAAAAATTATCCAGGGATGACTTCAAGCCCAAAATTGGAAAGCAAAAACTGGGAAGGCTCACTAACTTTTGTCCTTTGATATGAAGGAAAGCTGGGGTGTGTAGACAAGTCAACGGAAACACACGGGGGAGACCACCAAAACCTTTTACAAACTACGGTGAGGGGGGGACTATTTGGGGAGGGAAATTATAATGTGTATACTCCTTTAAATTCACAAAAGACAAAAAAATTCAGAAAAATTCGAGCTTGGAAACTCCTGACTGATGAGGGGGAAAAGGTTTTGAAAATCTTAGGTGTTGGAAAGAGAAGATCAAAGACAACGGGAGAAGCAGTTCTACCATGAACCACACCTTTGGTAAGAAATCAATATAAAACTGGGCTACCTTAGGGGGCTGCAGTGATGCTTTTTCTGGAGAACCCACTAAATTTTTAGTCAAACACAATCAACCAAAAGGGGAAGGGAATATGAAGGTGGAAAATTCTTTGAGCCCCCTTAGGACCACTTGTGGCTTTTCTCAAAAAAAATGCCTCAAGAATTGCGCGGTATTTTAAAGAAACCACCCTTAGAAACTACACTTGACTGGGGAAAATTTTTTAGTCAAGGATTCCCTTATTCTAGTGTTAATTTTAAACGGAAGAAGGTTTTGGCAAAAAACTGGGGTGGGCTCCATTGCTTTGAATAGACCAAAACCCAAAATCCTCCATATAGGGCTGGGGGCACATATGGGTGTCACAACCCGAAAAGTAGAAGTGGATCACTGGACCGCCACAAGCGTGGGGTAACCACCCAGGGAAGGAATCTAAGTAGGTCCCGGTTTTCACCCAGCCCGCCGCAAAGCGGGATGGACTTGCTGCGGCGGGAGTCTACCAGGTCGTTACCCCTGACGTGACTTGCTTGCGGTGGCAGCCAAAGTATAGCGTGGTGTAGAATCATCAGGCAGGCTCGTAGTCGAGGACAGGCAGGAGGTCAGGGCAGGCGGCAATGGTTCGTGCTCGTAGACAGGCAGTAGGTCAGGACAGGCGGCAAGATGCGTGGTCAAGGAACGGAAGCTAATGGTACGGTACACGGTAAGTCAGAACAAGGTTTGGAACGCTTTCTCAGTAGGCTAAATGGCACTAAAGATCCGGCAACAGCCCCAGAAAGGGGAAGGCTTAAATAAGGGCAGTGACCGGCAATAGCCAATTACCGGTGCACTGGCCCGTTAAATTTCACTGAGCCGGCGGGCGCGCGCGCCTTAGATGTCAGGAACGCGCGCGCCGGGAGGCTGGAGCAGAGACCGGAGCGCGGCCGGGTAAGTAGGAGGGTGACTGGCCGGCCGGGGGAGCGTGCCCACCGCCCCACATGCGGGCGGCGGTGCCGCTCGTGCGGGGACCACGGGTGTGCCCGTGACCCGGGACGGGAGTCGCGGGCCCACCCGTGACAATGGCTCTCACATACTCATCTTATTTCACATATTTAGTTATATCCCATTGTTTGCCTGTCTTCTGCTGCTAACTGAACTCTTCCTGTCTCAATCCCTTACCCCTCCTGACTATAACTACTGCCTACTGATTTGGAAATATAACAGTATCATCCTCATAGTTTTATGCCAGCTGTTATTAACAATGACTATTCCTGGGGCAGTGACCTCGGGATTTCTGGCAGGAAAGTCCAAAAACTCTTGTAGGGTTTAAAGGAGTTTTCCCATCTGGCTGTTTCACAGAGCTGCTATTCACAGCCTTCACTTTCTTTTCAGGCTGTGGCTGGTTCTACAGCTTTAGGCTTCCACTTCCTGTTTAGGCTATGGGTGGATATATAGCTTCAGGCTCCCACTTCCTGTTCAGGCTGTGGGTGGGTCTACAGCTTCAGGCTCCCACTGCCTGTTCAGGCAGTCAGTAGGTCTACAATTTGAGGCTCCCTCTTCCTGTTCAGGCGGTGGATGGTTCTACAGCAGTGAGTGACATTTCAGCTCTGCTATTCCTAGCTGAGCCTTAGAGGGACATAGCTAATAGAAGTGTTTTATCAGCCAGACACAAGGCTATAGAGATTTAAAGGGTTAAGTTTGTTAGTAAGAAAGATAAACTAACTCCTGATAAGACATAGCAGGAGTGACATCACTATCCCAACCAGTGCAAGAGTACAGAGAGGTGTTCGGTAACTAGGGAAGCTTGTGTACACAAGCAGGAGATAAAAACTGATCTAAGTCTGAAATGAAGGAAACTCAGAACAGCAATGTACACTGCTTAAAAAATGGAGGGAACACGTAAACAACACACTGTAGCTCCAAGTCAATCACAATTCTGTGAAATCACCTGCTTCAGTTATGAATCATTACTGATTGTGAATCAATTTCTCCTACTGTTGTTTAAATGGAACAACCAACAGGTAGAAATAATAGGCAATTAGCAAGACAACCCCTATAAAAGAGTGGTTCTGCAGATGATGACCTCAGACCATTTCTCTGTTCTCATCCTTTTTGGGTGTTGTTTTGGTCACTTTTGCATTTTGTCATTGCTCTCACTCCTAGAGATAGCATGAGATGGTGTCTACAACCCACAGAAGTTGCTCAGGTAGTGCAGCTCATCCCGGACGGCACATCAATGCGAGCTGTGGCTGGAAGGTTAGTTGTGTCAGCACAGTGTCCAGAGCATGGAGCAGGTACTAGGAGACAGACCAGTACACCAGGAAACGTGGAAGGGCCGTAGGAGGGGCTAACAACCTGCAGCAGGGCCGAGTACCTCCTCCTTTGTGCAAGGGAGAAACAAAAAAGAGCAGAGGCGTGTGCAAGCTCTGCAAATTGACACTCAGGTGCCAGTCTATATATCACCAGTGTGTCTGCTTCAAAAACTGTCTGAGAATCAGCTTACCTATAAGGGAGTATGAGGGTCCAACACCCACAAGTCAAGTGTTAGTGCTGGCAGTGCTCAACGTTGCGGGAGATTAACAAAATGGCGGGCCCCCTTTAGGGTCCAGAAATTGCCTGAATCATCTTCAGAGTATTACCAAACGGTTGTTTGTGTATCTTGCCCTGACCAGTCAGTCCAGGTAAGTTACACAAGAAGATAAGCAAAGCACACAGTATTGAACAAAACTATTGTTCAAGAACTTCTTATTGTGTGATCCAGTAAAACATACTACACTAATACATACATTAGAAGAGATACTAATTCAGAGTGTATGTGTGTAAGTAGACTTTAGAGACAAGCAAACAAGCAGACTGAATGAGTATGTTAAAAAAACCAGAAAGATGCACACCTTTGTCTATATCAAGAATAATTACAGTATTGATATATATACAGGGAGTGATAAATCTATGTCATTTGGTCTCAATTAGTCATAAATTTCTGACTAGCGATCTACCAGAAGTCTGACCATCCTTCCTTCTCCTCTGGACGTCATCAGCGTATTGGTGTTTCGGAGCAGACGCCAAAATCATCTTCTTTGCCCCTTTTTTGATCTTTTATTATGCCTTTGACCCAAGTACCGCCAATTTGTGTCATCATTAAATGGTCTTGTCAGAAATATGATTATCCCTCTGTGGTCTGTACATTGGTTGACATTTGCGGCTGCGTTTGCTTCACAGGTTGTGACTGTATGACTGATGAGTTGCATGACAGTTGTGGCGTGCTGGAGAGGAACGAGGAGGTAAAAACCGCCTGGATGCAGTTGTGTTAACTCACTGAAGAACAGATTGGCGACAACTTAATTACGTGATTCCAAAGGTAAGCTGACCGAGTTATGACAGGATTGTCGGTCCTGCGCAAATGAGAATGTGCTCGGCTTGTGTGTTGTCCAGAGCACTGGAAGGTGCACCTTATCTCGTACTCTCTAGCTCCAAGTCCTCCGCCCCCCTCTTGCTCGCTTACCACCTGTGGTGCGCTCCATGGTTAAGATAGATAAATATTAAAAAGGTCCAGAGATTGTTTCACAGACTCTTCTGAAGTAACTGTACTAAAAAGACAGCAAATCAACTTGTTCTTATAATCCCACTATAATTTCTAACTGGACATTAGGATTAGAAATAGGAATTGTTTCTATTAGAATATTGTGTAATGAGGTCTTATGAAGAAACATGAACACAAATCAACAGTGTTCATTCACTTCCTTTTTTTATTACTTCTTCTAGTGAAGATGTAATAAATGTGGTCACTTTTCCCCACAATGACAACCAAGGAGTACAAATTAGAAGTTTTTTCTACGGATCTTTCTAAGTGATGCAGCTCGTTTTCTGACATTTGACTAGGAGGTGGAAATAGAAATGTTTTTGTTACGGGAATTATCTTATGAAATTAGGTGTTGTGGAACACTTGACAACCAATCAACAGTGTTCTTCCTTCAGCCCCTTGTACATTTGAACTTCCAAGTAGGGCTAACAATTGACTTTTTTTCTACGGGAATAGTCCAAGCAATGTGGTATTATGCGACGAAGCATTAGAGGAATTTTATAAAAAACTGGATATTTTTATCTGGAATATCTTGCGGAATGGGTCTTAGTGGAAGAACGGGGTCTTTTACGTGGCTGTTCCCCCTCCCCCCAAAAATAAAAATTCTGCATGCGAATAAAGGGAAACGGAGTGTGAAGTTTTCTGCAAAAAGCTGTGTTGTTATCAAAGCCATTTCCATGTTTGTGGCTAGATTATCACTAAGTGTCCTGTACAATTGGCTGTCCAATAGTCTACACTTGCAGCTTGTTGTCTTTGTGGCCAGAGTGATTTGAATCATTTTTTTGGAAATAAAACTCTATAGAAGTGTAGTTTCTTAGGAGAGGAAACTACAGTTGCTGGAGTCGTTGCAGAAGTTCCCCCCACAATCAAGCGGCCCCTCCATCCTCAAGAACAACTGATGCCAGGAAGTTGCTAGTGGTAATGCTAGAAATAAATAATGCTGCTTTCCACAGATGTGATTTGATGTGAGAGCTTATTGTAGTTGTGTCTGATGTAGGAAGCTGGTCCCTAAACCAAGCCCCCCCCACCCCCCCAGAAAATGGAACAGAGGCTAGTTTGGTTATATGCAGACCGTTTCCAAATCCTCACTGCTCTAAAACCACGACTTGTTGTGTGCCTAATCTTTGCTAGTAACCTTACCTATACTAATTTATCTAGTAGCTTTTCCTTTATGAAAATGCTGGCAATTGGTGTCTGCCTGCCTTGAAAAAAGTGGTGCAGAAACAAAGAGATGTGTTCAGTTCACAGTGTGGAAGCCAATGGCAGCGAGCAGGAAATGCTGATTGAATAGATTATAACAGGCCAAAGTGATACCTGACACCCGTCTGGTGACGTTCTCACTTGAACCCACTCTGTGCTCTGCACTGATTGGCGGGCCGGCAAAGGTACAGGAAGCTGCAAAAATTGCGAAATTTGAATCCGCAATCATGATTGTTAATAAGATGTTAAGGGAAAAGATCAGATCAAACCCAAACTTCGATAAATGTGAATATTGGCTCAATTTCAACTTTTCTCGATTAGAACGCTCATTGCTACTCCTGATGAGTCTCCATAGTTTGGATTTGTAGCCTGCAGTATATGTTCATATATGTGTCTATTTAAGGCCGCGTTTCATGCGAGCCAACCATAAAGCAAATGTAGGAACTGACATTCATTAACATAAATTACTGAATCTGTCTCACAGTTGATAAAATCCCTAATACTATAGGAAAAATGTTCTTGACTACATTTAAACTGTAATATTATTAGTAAACTCAATGTTACAGCGACGACACCAACATTTAAAATTTCCATTTAACCCCTTAACGATCCTCGACGTATGAGTACGTCCCAGGGTCGCTCCGTGACCCCGCCCGCCACACAGCCGCCGGGTGTTAGCGGCTAATTGCAGCTAACACTCAGCGGTTACAGAGCGGGGGGGAGGGGGGCGCTGCCCCCCGTCCTATTTTACCCCTTATATGCCTCGGAAAAGATGGTTGCGTCATCTAAATGAATAAAAAATGGTGCCACGCACCATTCTTCAAACACTCGCTCAGACATCAGCGGTGGAGCATCGGACTTGTGTCCGTGATGGCTAACATGGCTGCGGGAAGGCCTCCATCGCTGCCATGTTCTCAATATCCCCACTTCCTGCCCCCAGGCAGGAAGTTGGGAAGCTGCCATCTTGGTACAACATTGTGCATTGTCTATGCAATGCATTAGGTTTATTAACTGATCGCTCCCCTAGTGGTGACCTGAAGCGACCCTAGGGGGGGTCAATGTTAAAGTAAAAAAAATAAAGGTTTTAAAGTGTAAAAAAAGAAATTTAAAAGAGTTCAAATGCCCACCTTTCGCCATTTTTACAACTAAAAAATATAAAATAATAAAAGTTACACAACTTTGGTATCGCCGTGTCCGAAAAAAAGCCAGTATCTCCTATAAGATCAATTAATTTATCCTGTAAACTGAACAGCGGAGAAGAAAAAAAATTTCGAACACCAAAATGGCATTTCTTTGGTCATTTCACGTCCTATAAAAATTGGAACAAAAGTGATCAAAAAAGTCGCATGCATTCCAAATTGCTAGCAATAAAAAGTAAACACTTCAGCCCGCAAGAAAATGACCTTCCTCCACTGACGTGCTTAACAGGCACATTAACACTCACAAGGCTCAGCTACATCGCACATTACACACACATGGACTCAACGCTCACGCACATTACACACAACTGGCTCTCTGGCCTACACGCCCACATTTACAGTCAACGGCCACCAGGCTTCACACGCAACGTTAGCCACACACACGGCTCAGCTACAGGCCACGTTACACCACACACGGCTCAGACTACAGGCTCGTTACTACACACACGGCTCACGACTTAACAGGCACGTTACTCACACACGGCTCAGCTTACAGAAAACGTTACACCACAACACGGCTCAGCTTACGGCCACGTTACACACACACGGATCGAGCTACAGGCACGTTACACACACACGGGCTCATTACCACGCACGTTACACAACAACGGCTCTGTACAGGCACGTTACAACACCACACGGCCTTCAGGCTACAGGCAACGCTTACAACACACACGGCTCAGATAAGGACATTACACACAGCACACCCCGGCTTACCTCGCAAGTTGTGTTAGTAGTACAGGCAGGTAGCCTATTACACACACACACCACACACGGCTCAGCTACATGCACACTTACACCACACAACAGCTCAGCTACAAGGACGTTACCCACACACGGCTCAGCTAAAGGCACGTTACACACCACACGGCTCAGCTACACGCACCGTTACTGACACACACGGCTCTGCTAACACGCACGTTACACACCACACGGCTCAGCTACAAGGCAGTTACACACACACGGCTGCCAGCTACAGGCATGTTACCAACACCACTCGCTAGCTAAGTGTCACATTCACACACCGGCTCTATGCTACAGGCACACTTAACACACACACGGACTCAGTGCTGCAGACACATTTCACTCACACGGCTCAGCTTAACAGCACGTTACACGTACAGAAGGCATCAGCTACCTCGCACATTAATATACACACACATGGACTCAGCTTACATGGCACGTTGACACCACACCACGGGTCTCAGCTACAGGGCCTCATTACACACACGGGCTCAGATAAACAACTAATACACTCAGCTACATGCACACAATACACTCATATGTCTCAGCTCTACACACATACAACTCAGCTACACGCACAAATTACACACATCCGATTTGGCTACGGACACATTACACACACACGGCTCAGCTACAGGCACGTTACACACACACTGGCTCAGCTACAGCGCACGTTACACACTCACGGCTCATCACCAGGCACGTTACACACACACGGCTCAGCTACAGGCACATTACACACGGCTCAGCTACAGGCACGTTACACACACACGCGGCTCAGCTACAGGGCACGTTACACCACTACACGGCTCGATTCCAGGGCAAGTTAAACCACACACGGCTCAGTACATGCAAATTAACACATACACAGCTTCAGCTACAGGCACAATAAACACACGGCCTCAGCTACAGGACATTACACAAACACGGCTCAGCTACAGGGTAATACATTACACACACACATACGGCTCAGCTACTAGGCACGTTACACACACGGGCTCGCATTACAGGCACGTGACAACACATCGGCTCAGCTACAAAACCCCCCCCCCCCCATTACACACACACGGCTCAGCTACAGGAACGTTACACACACCTGCCTCAGTACACAGACAGTGCAATATAGCTCTGCTGGCAGGACATTCGATAATGGGACGACTTGACTCCTCACCTCCATGTGACATCATCAAGGTACCTGGCAGCACCACAGCAGTCACATGACTCCTCCTCCATGGATGTCATACAGGTCCTGTCAGCACACAGCAACACATGACTCCTCCCTCATGGTTATATGACTTCATCACAGGTCCTGGCAGTAACTGCAGTTTCTCGGCTCCTGTTCCTGCAGGTTTAGGTTATATGTGTGTTAACCCGGGGACCCTACAGCCTGGATACAGGTAAGAAGAACCCCGACCACCACAGAACACAGCGCAGAAGTAGACAGCACTATAATAAACTAAATTCTCCGAAATACAAGTTGCCTAATAATTATGTTACCAGTTTCTACAGCCCATTATATCATGCGGTATAATATACGGCCCGTTACATCATCCGGTATAATATACGGCCCGTTACATCATCCGGTACAATATACGGCCCGTTATATCATCCGGTACAATATACGGCCCGTTACATCATCCGGTATAATATACGGCCCGTTATATCATCCAGTACAATACACGGCCCGTTATATCCTCCGGTATAATATACCGCTTGTTATATCCTCCGGTATAATATACAGCCCGTTATATCATCCGGTATAATATACGGCCTGTTAGATCCCCCAGTATAATATACAGCCAGTTATATCATCCAGTATAATATGTAACCTATGATATGTACCACACTCAGCCCCTCTCCCTTGTGCTACGGTTACATTCATGTAATCAATACTGTGGTACCATGCACTGTATCACATACATAGGTATAAAATATAGTAAATATAGTATTTCTTGCTGCCGGTCATTGTGTTGTTTGATGGGGGAAGAGTGTTCTATAATATATACCCATATGTTGGTTGATCTCCAGACATAGAAGTAGGAAATGGCGCGCCAAGCCCGGAGTACCAGTAATGGCCCTATGGAGTAGTGCATGGATCACACAGGTCCATGTGACAACTCAAAGGTCATGTGACCCTGGTATTCAGGTAAACAGTGAGTAAGGAGGAGAAGAACTTCTCCAGTATTACTAGCCTCAGCAGCGTACTGTTATGATGCGCGATCGCCACTCCAGACACAGGTCATGTGACTGGTATGGACAGGTTAACAGTGTGTATATTGGAGGTGCACGAACTTGTCTCCTAGTATTACTGCCTCAGCAGAGTTCTTATACATGGGACCACCACACAGGTCATGTGACCCTGGTTTCCAGGTATTCACGTAGTGTTGGGAGAAGTAGGGATTCTCCAGTATTACCACTCCAAGCAGCGTCTTATCATGCTGACCACCACCACAAAGTGTGTATGTTGACCGCTGTAGCCAGGTAACAGCTAGTGTAAGGAGGAGAAGAACTTCTCAGTATTACTGCCTCCAGACAGCGTCTTTTAATGTGACCACCACAAAGGTCATGTTGGACCCTGGTATCTCAAGGTAACAGTAAGTCGAATCGGAGGTCGCAGAAATATCTTCTAAGTAATTACTGCCTCCAAGCAGCGTTTATCATGTCTGTCTGTTGTCAGAGTGGAGGAAGTAGCTTCACATTCCTCTCTGTCTCATCTTTGTTTTTCTGGTAATCTTTATTTACAAACATGTACCTTCCCCTGGAGAGAAAACAGTTCTACAAGTATCTACACAGTGTGGAAGCTGCTGGAATAACCCAGATTAATAATATTTATTACACATTTTTCCTCATTCACTTACACCCACAAGTTGTAGATGTGACCATGTATGACTGCAGGGAGGTCACTTGATGCTGTGTGTGGAGGTAACATGACTGCTTCAGTCCATACAGTTACTCCATCGGGCAGCCAACTTACTATAGAACAGAGGATGTGGGCCTGTACCATAGGTGCTGCTGCACTGGTGTAATAGAGGCTAGAGGGCAGATGTATAATACACCTGGGAGTTGTGCTCCTGGTCACTGTCTCCTCCACAGTTACTGTGCGGCTGCTGCTGTGTTGTTTCCTGGGCGGCTTCTTAGTAGAGCATGAGGAATCCAGCGCCATCTTTGTTTGCTGCTGTCCTGCAGGGTGAAGATGTCGCTCCGTCCGGGACTCCATTGTGTAAAGGACAGCCGCATCACATTTCAGGAGAGAAGCGTGCATTGGTTTTGGAGATGATTTTCGCGCACATGCTGATTTGCAGTTTTATGTGCGGGGCGGATACCTTCTGAATAGCGAGCGCTGGCTAAATGGGTGTGATCTGCTCGCTGTTATCCTCCACATGTGAGGACAGGATGTCACCCAAATATCTGCATTGTACAGTGGAGAGAACAGCTCTATTTGCAGTGGGGAATAAAGTATTGTTAGTCTCAAGCCGCACATTGTGCAAGTGTCTTCCCACTTAAAAAGTAGAGAGGCCTGTAATTTGCATCATAGTTGACTAACTATGAGAGACTCAAAATGAGAATCAACATCTCAGAAAATCAAATTGTCTGATTTGTTAAAGTATTTATTTGCAAATTATGGTGAAAATTAAGTATTTGCGTACCTACAAAACAGAAGATTTCTGGATATCACAGACATGTGACTTCTTCTTTAGAGGCTCCTCTGTCCTCCCACTCATTACCTGATATTAATGGCAGCTGTTTGAAACTTATCGATATAAAAGAACACCTGTCCACCAACTTACACAAGTCACACTCCAAACTCCACTATGTGTGAAGACCAAAGAGCTGTCAAGGACACCAGAAACAAAATTGTAGTCCCTGGGAAGACTGAAATCTGCAATATGGCAAGCAGCTTGGAGTGAAACATCAACCCTGTGTGCTCCATTGACTTCTATCAGTCCCGGAGCATAAATGCCGGGAAGAAGGGGCATGTGACTTCTTTCACATGGCGTTCAATACGCATCGGGGAAGATGAATATAATTGTGGGGCGCATTTCAGGCATATTGCAGTGCAATTACGTGCTGAAATACACCCAGCAATTACACATGTGAACATAACCTTACATTCTTGGTGACTCACATCTCGATGCTCCTGTGTCTCCTTCAGTCCTCTAGTTAGATTGTACAACAACACCAGTGGTTACAGCAGTGATGCAGTATAAACGCCATGTGATCACTCCTGCTTGTGATGGGTCCAAACAGCGGTCACAGCCACTAACATCCTCCAGCAATCCTTCTTGGCCATGATGTGGAGCGCCTCTGTGAGTATCACATTGACCCAAACACAAGGCCATACTTACAACTCAATGTTTCAACAATAGTCTTAACCCAGTAGGAGGCAATATAAACTCCAGTGCTACTTGGGAGAAATACAGCAGCTCCAGATAACCAAAGATCAGTAGCTCAAACACCCATCCACCCAAGGCAATGGAATAATAAAAAACTGCACGTTGAATAAGTACCAGTTCACACCGGTATGCAGAAAAGCCATAGTATCATACAGGGGTAGACTGCACAAATGCAAGAATACTGGTAAGACAGCCACTCACACACTTTCTATCCATGATGTGGGTGGTTGCTAAGATTATATTTGCACATAGATCAGACAATACAAAGAGTGCCATGTATTCAGTTACGTGTGGTGCACCATGCTGTTATACAGCCTATGATGCCTCTCCTATTGGATTGGGCGGGCTACCCAGAACATTTTCTTTTTAAATACCGTATATACTCGAGTATAAGCCGACCCGAGTATAAGCCGTGGCACCTACTTATGCCCCAGAAAACGGGAAAACTTATTGACTCGAGTATAAGCCTAGGGTAGAAAATGCAGCGGCTACTGGTAAATTTTAAAAATAAAAATGGATACCAATAAAATTACATAGGCAGTTTAATGTCCCCCATAGGCAATTCTAGGCGGATATATGGCCCTATATGCAGGTATAGGCAGGTATATGTCCCAAATGGCACGTATATGGCCCCATAGGCATGTAATAGGCAGTTATATGTCCCCCATAAGCAGATTATAGGCAGGTATTTGGCCCCATACGCAGGTAATAGGTATATGGCCCCATAGGCAGGTATATGGCCCCATAGGCAGGAATAGGGCAGGCTGTAGGCAGGTATAGGGCAGGCTGTAGGCAGGGTATAGGCAGGTATAGGGCACGCTGTAGGCAGGTAAAGGGCAGGTATAGGGCCGGCTGTAGGCAGGTATAGGGCCGGCTGAAAGGCAGGTATAGGGCTGGTATAGGCAGCTTTTAGGCGGGTTTATAGGCAGCTGTGGGCGGGTTTATGGGGCCGGCTGTAGGCAGGTATAGGCAGCTGTAGGCAGGCATAGGCATTTTTAAAAAAAATAAAAAAAAACACTTACCAGGCTCCCCACTGCTCCGTCTCCCGCGCCGCTCCGCCTCCTCGCTGTCCGGCCTCCCGCGCGCTGTCCTGCATCTTCTCGGCACAGGCGGGTGACGTCATCAGGCCGCGCATGCAGCGTGATGACACACGCTGCCTGTGCCGGAAACTGCGGCCGCCCGGAGACCACTGCGGGGCACGCGGACAGTGCCCGGGCCAGCGCAACGCCTGGACACTGTGTGCTCACTCGGCCTTCAGTTATATGCGCTCCCTGCGGAGTCGCATATAAAATGAAGCGTCCCTGTCGGCACTCGGGCCATTGCAGCGCCCGAGCGCCGACAGTGACTCGATTATAAGCTGAGGTAGAGTTTTTCAGCTCATTTTTTGGGCTGAAAAACTCGGCTTATACTCGAGTATATACGGTAATGTTTTTTATTGAGAAAAATGGTGATAAAACATTCATAACAAGCATCAATATACATAACCAAGTTTAGAGCAAATGTATACAGTCTGTCGTGAACCTAACAAGTCTCTGTAAAAATTTTGAGAAGAATGTTCTTAAAATTTTAAAGAAAAATAGAAGCCGACAATTTTAATAGTTCTATAACATGACCCCTATATAGAAATCCAATGACCTTTTACCTTGTCGGCCCCACCAAAAACAAGACAAGCCAACATAAAAAATGTAAACTTCAAAAACTCTGGGAAAATAGTCTCAGAAAAAATACAGACAACATTTATCACTGCCTCATCACTAGTCGCTACTTCCTGAACAACTCACCCCTAAGAGAAAAGAATCCACCTGGTTCCCTGTTGTTACTTACCAGAACCTCCCCTCACTAAATCCTCTCAGTCATCTACTTCCATTGACCAGCACATTTTAAGTGTCCAACACTAAATTTTAACACCCTCGGCCGCAGAAATTTACGGGGGAAAAAAAATTTGAAAACCCGGGAATATATAAAATATGAGATTATTTGATACATTTGGCCACTATTTTGGTGGTCCCTCACTAAAAAAAATTTTACAGAAACAAATCAACAAAAGGGGACTTTTACTCAAAAACCAAACCAAACCAACTTACAGCTAAATGGCTGGACAAAAGACTAAACCCAGTAACAAAATATAAACCTAAATACTTTTTCCCTAAAACATAAGGAGCTTCCTATACGAGCTATTCACTCATGTTTAAAACCCTCCAAGAGAGAGAACAAAAACTACCCCGAATTTCTCCCTATATGTCCCCCGAGACTCCGGGAATTGTTTTTTTTTTACATGGTTTTTGTGGGTTTTTTACATTCTCATCTTCTTTCCATTCAGTCCAAAAATTGATTTTGTCTAAAACCCAAATTTTTCTTTTGACTCATCAAGGAGAATAAGCAAGGACAAAGGGGGGGAAGTATTTTAAATCTCACCCTGAATAACTTCCGCTTACGAGAGTAAGGATTTCATGATTCACATTAATCTTTCTATCTATGGTAATAATAGGCGATTTATAAACCATCATTTTACTTGAACGGGAAATTTTTGATATCCCTTCCTGGAACCAGCAGACCCTTATCCCTTCTGCCCCCACAATAAAAATGAGGGAAAAAGGGGGATCTTAAAACCCACCATTTTATTGAACGGACATTGACTATATTGTCCTGGACCGCAGTTCCCACTAAACCGTCGACCCCAAAAAAAAAATGCCGGAAACAGACCCTTTTTGAACCACCATTTTTTGAACTAAATTGTTTCCAACCCCCCACAAAAAGCCCCAAAAACCTGCTCCCACTTTAAAAGCCAAAAAATCTTCCACCCATTTTAGTTTCACTTAAACAAGACTACCCCTGTCCTGGGCCACACATGAGCCCCAAACCTGCATACCCCAAAGGAAAAAAGTTCCGGAAAAAGGGGTCTTTGAACCCACCATTTTATTGACTGGACATAGACTACCCGCCGGCCGCAGCAGCCCCTTAAATCAAAATGACCCACAGAAAAAATGCCGGAAAAAGGATCTTAAACCACCATTTTAATTTGAACTGGACATAGACTATCAGTCCTGTACCGCAGCATCCCCTCAAAACCTTTAGCCCCACAATTTTAAAAAGTGTAAAAAGGACCCCCTTTGAACCCCCCCTTTATTTACTGACAAGCTATCCCGTCCGGCCCCGCAGCATACCCAAACACAGACCCACAGATTAAAAATGCCGGAAAAAAAAGTCTTTTGAATCACCATTTGATTTAACGGGACATAACACCCTGCCGGGGGCACCTAACACAAACCGCATGCCCCCCAGATTAAAAAAGTGCCGGGGAAAAAAGGAGTCTTTCAACCACCTTTTTCAGTTAAACTGGACATTACATCCATGCCTGACGCAGCATGACCCAAAAACCCCACAGGTGCCCTTATGGACCATCAGCAAAAAAATTTTCCAAAGAAAAATAAACATAAAAAAACCCCTCTTCCATTACTGCTGCGCAAAAACATTGCCATTGTACTGGTGACATTGTTTCCACCTAAATTAAAATGTGGCAAACGAAACAGATTCCCCAGTATTTAAGACCTTTAAAAATCCCTTCATTCTACGAAAAGGGGGGGTTGGAGGAAAACACAAGGCGGTGGGCTGTAAAGTTACACGCGGTTCACTGCAGGGAAAATCGTGGGCGGTGGGCCCGGCAAGGGTCCGTCACCATTAACAGGGCAAAAAACCCCCTTATGATGCAGCACGAAAACTCTGCTGAAGCAGGGGGGAAGCGGAAGGGGGAGCCAACCCCCACCTTCCTCAGTACACAGTAAAAAACCCCTGGGACGCTAGAAATTTCTCCTCTACAGAGCGTTCCCCTCTGAGAGGGGCGGACCCATTGGCCACTGGGATGCTGGGGTTGTGCTCCTTTCACCCATGGGCCCTTTTTCTGGCATTTTTTTTTTCTTTTTTTACTCAACAGTTGGAAAAAATTTGTCCCTTTTTTGGGGTGGCGAATGTGCCCCATACACCATGTCCCTAAAAACCCCCACATATTTCAAGTCTTCCGCCCCTCCCTTTGAAAATTTTCCCGGTTTTAATCAAAAAAATTTTGACAGCAAATTTTTAAAGTTTAAAAAACCAAAAATAAAATTTGTTTCCAAAATAAAGGGGTTTTATACAGTTTGCTAGCAATTTTAAAAACTGCAAAAACAAGTCTTTTGCAAATTTCCTTAACATGTCCTACCATTCCTTTTTTTTGACAGCACCACACCCTTGACCCACTCTTGACAATTGTGAAAACAAATTATTTTGAAACCACATTTTTTTTTATAATTGGACCTGTAGTATTGTGAATTTCACGCAACATCCCCCCAAAATTCAAAACATGGCCTTTTGAGCCACTCTTGACAATTGTGAAAAACAAAATGTCGGTAGAAACCACTTTTTTTTCATAAAGGACCTGAAAAATAGCTGCATTTCAAAGCACAAGACAAAAAAAAATAAAAAAATGACTTCTCAGCCACTTTTAAAAAATTTGTGAGGGAGAAATCCACTTAGAAGCCACATTTATTTTCCAAAGGCCATAATTAAAATTTCAAAAAAAAAAGGGGCTGCCGCCCCTTTCACACAGTTCCCCCCACCGGGTTAACCCCCACAATCCCCTCTTTTACCCCAAAGCGCAAAGGTAAAAACCCGACGGGGCTGCCAGCAAGGCTCAACTCCAAAACTTTTTCAACCAAAACAAGCTCCAGGGGGTTCAGCGGGCCCCCCACAACCCAAATCCTTAAAACATACACGGGAATTATTTCGGTCCCTTTGGACCCTTATCCAACGGCAACAAACAATACAAAAAACAGGTGTTCTACAACAAATTTAAAAACCACGCAGCAAGCACGGATAGGGTTTCCCCACGATTTAACCCTTACATAAAAAAACCAAATAATGCATTTCAACTTTGAATTTTTAAAGCATGGAAAACAAAACCTTTAATAAAAAACAACCCCTTTACTTGTTTCATACCCCCTCAAAACTGCCCCCCGCAAACCCCTCCCGACGGGGATGTTCCCAATCCCCCCTCCGGGGTTTCCCAGCCCGCAAAACAAATTCGACCCTCTTTGTTCAAAAAAATTTTAACCCACCTAAAATCTTCCTTTCCCTTTAAATCCCAAAAAAATTTTTCCCCCCTTTTAGAATGTTTTAAACCCGTTTTTTTTTTAATGGTTTTCCCCCCGGGTTGCTCCGCAACTTACAAAAACCCCAAAAATCACAAAAACTTAAATCCACCATTACATATACCTTCACTCCTTCCCCGTTCACAACATCAGGCTCAGGTTTTTTTTAATATTTTTCACACAAACTAAAAAAAAACGGGGCTGGGGGAACAATTTTCCATAATAAAATAACCTCATTAAAAACAGGGTGGGTTAACCTTAGAAAACTTAAATGCAAAATTTTAAAAACGGGGGGCAATAAACCAAGAAAATCTAAAAAGGATTGGTCCCAACCTAAAAAAAAAAAAACCCTACTTTTTTTAAAACCCCCAAAAAATTCCCCCAAAAAAGGGGAATTTAACTTTACCACTTGCCCAATTTTTTCCGTTTACTATGAAAGTAAAATTAAAAACAAAAAAATAACCCAACCCCAAAAAAACTAACCCAAACCAAAACACATTTTGAAAGGGGGAAAATGGAAAAAAAACTAAAAAAATGGCCTTTTCAATTTAAAACCAAAAAATCAGAAATCAAGAAACCCAAAACCCCTTTACGGGACCAAGGAAAATCTCCGACCACCAAAAAAAAACCCCCAAATCCCTTTTAAAAAAAGCAATGGGAACCTCTACCTTATCAAAAACCCGATTCCAAAGGGGGCCTGAAAAATCTACATGGAAGACCAAACCGGTTCGTCTAAAACTTGGAGATAAAAACCAAGAAAAAAAATCCAACATAAACTAAAAAATCAAAAAATGAAACCAAAAAAAAATTTGAAGAAAACCCTTTTGAAATTTAAAAGGGGCTCCCCCCATCCTGAAACTGGGGACAAATGGGGTTTTAAATAAAAGGAAAATTTTTCCCCCTTTTTTTTGTCTCTTTGACACCATTTTAAATTCCCCGTTCTCCCCCCTTAAAAAAAATTTTTTTCATTAAAAAAAAATTTACAGGAAAAAATTTTTGGGGGGGTTTTTTTTTTTGGGGGGGGGTTGAACCCAAAAGGCCCCAACGGAAAATGAATTTTAGAACAAAAAAAAAAATTTAAAGTTACCAAAAAAATTACATAAAAATTGAAAAAAAATGTTTAACAACAATCAAAAACCAAAACGCACAAAAAAACCAAATCCAAAAATTTACCCCCCACAACCATGTTCCCCCCCCTGGTCTTTCCCCCAGGGCATGGAAAAAGATAAAAAAAAACCCCTGCAAATAATCCAAAAGGAAGAAAAATGGTAAAAACAACTTTACTATCCAAAAAAAGGATTTTGGGCCTTTTTAAAAAACTGATTTAAAAAATCTGCAAAGGGTCAGATTTTATGGGAAAATTCTTTAGGAATTTAGCAGGCGTTTGGAAATAAAATCTACCTTAGGAATCAAACCCCCTAAACTTTTTCAAAACAAATTTAAAATTACTAAAAAACAAATTGGGTTCTTTCAAAAAACAAAAAATTTATTCAAGTTAAAATCCTTAAACCCCCCAATTTTTTATGGCACCCGACCCAAAAAAACCCCCCAAAAAAAATTTACATCCAATTTTACGAAAAGGGGTTCCTTTAAATAAAAACTTAGGCCACATTATAACCCCCGGGGTCGGGGCACACTTTTCCGCCATTTTTCCCCGCGGAATCTCGCCTGAATGCGGGGCCGGGGCGCGCCAACAACAAAAAAATTCCCCCGGGGCGCCCGCCTTTTTTAGGCCATCGGGCCGGGGCGCGTGGGGCGCTGCGCCTAGGATTCGGCCCCGGGAGTGTGCGGCAACATGGGGGAAAATCCGCCGCGCCTGGCCATTGTTAGGCGCGTGGGGGGGACCGAGGCGAAAAGGGGGCGCTGCGCCATGATTCGCCGCCGGGGTAGCGCACTCATACATGGGGGGAAAATTTTCCCTGCGCCTCCCATGTGTGTGGGGCAAGACGGGGACATGGCGCATGCGGGACATAGGCCCGGCGGGGTTGCGCCGAAAAACATTCCGATGCGAGACAGGCTGGGAAAACAAAAATTTTCCAAATTGGGGGGTTTAAAAAAAAATCCCTTTTAAAAAGGCGTTCACATTCCCGGAAAAACATTTTAAAAAAAAAAAAAACCCCCCTCCCCCCAAACCAAAAAAAGGAAGAAAACCAAATCTTAAACCCCAAATTTTTACCATTTGCCCCCCCCAATAAAATAAAAGTGACAAACCATTAAAAACCAAATTTGACCCCCCCTATTTTTTCCTAAAACTGGGGTTTTTCCCCCCCCGGGGGGAGTAAATCAAAAGGGCAAGAACCCATTTAGCCAAAAAAAAGGGGCCAATCAAATAGGAGCACAAAGACCCATTCTACTGGGAAAATTTAACAAAACCCCCCCGGGTTTAAAAAAAAAATGCGGGTTTTCTCAGGGGGCTTTCTTCCCCATCCCCCACTTTCCAAACCCCCGGAAAGGGGGGGCCCCCTTCCCCTTTTAGGGGGGCTAAGTTTAACAAAAAAAAATTTTTTTTTTAAAGTAAAACTTTTCAAAAAGGCAAAACCTTTTTCAAAAAAGAGTTTTAAAAACCCCAAAAACCTTTTCCCAGGGCCCCGGTTAAAAGGGGGTTTTTTAATAAAACCAAACAGTTTAAGTTTGCTATTTTCTTGGTGGCATAAAACCACCAAAATAAAAACAACCATAAAAAAAATTGACCCCACAACCCAAATTTTTCCTTGGAAAACCCCCCCCTCAAAGGTCGGTTCCCTACCTAAAAAGACAAAAAGGCTGTTCAGCAACGGGTCACCCAAAAATCAGACCAGTACTTTCCCCAAATTCTATGGGGAAATTCCCTGCTCCCCCGACCCCATGTTTAAAAAAACCCAAAAAAATGCATAACAAAAAAAAACCTTCTTCAAATAAAATTAAAAACCCAACAAATGTTGTTCCAAACCCCCCTCTTTGCAAAAAATTTCCGGAAAAAAAGAAAAAAGTTTTCCCCCCCCTTTTTTCCAAAAACCCCCCCAAAAAAAAAACCCCATTAACCTTGGGAAAAAAACCATAACCGGGCGGCGGGGTTTTTCGTAAAAAAACAAACACTTTGGGAAAAAACCCCCCCTACCCCAACGCCAAAAAAAACCAAAGTTTTGGGGAAAAAAAACGGCGTCTCTTTGGGGTGGGGCGCCTTTTTGGCCCCTAAAGGGGAAAAGCCCTTGGGTTTTTTGCAACCAAATAAAAATGTCCCCGGCTAAATCTTTCACTCAAATCCCATTGAAAAAAAAATAAAATTTTGGGGGAACAAAAAAAAAAATAAAAATTTTAATTTTTTTTTGTTCCAAGGATCAAATAAAAAACAAAATAAAAAAATAAGCAAAAAAAAATTTTTTTTAAAAGTTTAAAAATTTTTTTTCGTTTTTTCACATGGGGAACTTTTGTGGTTTTTTTTTTTCGCCCCTTTTTATTTTTTTTTAACAAAAAGAAAACCCAAAGGGGCTGGGGGCCCCCTTTTTGGCCAAAAAAACCCCCTTTTAACTTCCAAACCAATTCCCCAAAAATTTTTTTCCCCAAAAAAATTTTAAAAATTCCTCACCCCAACAAACCCCCCCCCAACCACGGTTTTTTTTTTTTTTGAACCCCCCCCAAATTATTTCCCCCCTTTTTACCCCCCCCCAAAAAAATGGGGCACCCCCAAAACCTTCCCCCCATAGGTATAAGCTTTTCCCCCCCCACCCCCCGACCCCCACCCAAAAAAAAATTTTAAAAAAAAAACTTTTTTCCCCAACTCCTTTAAAACCCCCCAAAGTAAAAGGGGGCCAAAATTTTTTTTTAAAGCAAAAAAAAGGGGTTCGGTTTTTTTTTAAAAACCCCTTTTAAAAATTTTTAAAAAAAAAATGCCCACCCCCGGGTTTCAGGCCCCCCCTTAATTAAAGGGGGGGAAAAGGCCCCCCTTTTTAACCCCAAACCCCCCTAAAAAACCCCCCTTTTTTTTATTTTTTAAAATTTCCCCGGGAAAAATTCTTTTTTAAAATTTTCCTAAAAAGAAAGGGTTTTTTCCCCCTTTTATTGGGCTTTCTCCGGCCAAAGGTTTGTTTTCGCCCTTTTTATTCTGGTCCCCAACCCTTCCAAATTCCCTTCTTTTTAATTTTTTAAGGGTTTTTTTTACCCCCCCAAAGAGGGTGGGCCCCTTTCCCAAAAAGGTTTTTTAAAAATTTTTCCCCTTTTGGCGGGTTTAAAGCCAAGAAAAGGGCCCCAATTTAAACTTATTTTGGCATTTTCTTTTAATTCTTGAAGGCCTTTTCAAAATTTTTTTTTTTTTTTTTTTTGGGTTTTTTTTTTCCTTTTCTGACCCTGTTTTCCCCCTTTTAAAAGGTTTTTTAATAACTCCATGCTAAGAGGCCCGCGTTTCTTAAATTTTGAACTTTCCCCGCCTTAACTTTAGTTCCTTTTGGGAAATTAAAACAAAATAAAAATCCGCCTTCGGGGTGCCAGTCACCCCGGGGGTTTTATGCCCCGTCGCCCCCTTTTTGGGCTGGTTCCCCCCCCGGAAATCCCCCCGGACAGGGACTGCCCCCCCTTCTGGAGGGGCCCTAAAGTTTGGGAAAGGTTAAAGGGGGAAAAAATTCGGGGGGCCCCCCTTTTCCCAAAAAAGGGGAAACCCCCCAAAAAATTCCCCATAGGGGGGGTTTTAAATTTTCCCCTTTTGAGCCTCCTTTTATTTTTCCCCTCCTTTTAAAATTTTTTGGGCCAAAAACTCTCTGGGGGCTGGGGCTGCCCCCCCCTTTGTTTTCCCCCCTCCTCAAAAGTGCCTTGAATTTTTTTGGAAAAAAGGGGGTTTTTGGGGGGGAAAAATCTTTGGTCAAAATTTTTATAAAAAAACACCTTTAAATTTTGGGCAGGGCTTTAAATTTAAAAGGGGCCCCGATGGGGGTGCCCCCCCCCTACAAAGAAGCGGGGGGAATGCCCCAAATAGTGTTGAATTTCAAAACTTATATTTAAGTAAAAGATCCCATTGGGGGTTTTTGGACGTCCATTAAATTTTTTTGTTATTTGGGGATTGCATGTTAACCAATTTCTCCAAAGCCACACCTTTGGGTGACCCTTTTTTTTATAAAATTTTTTGAAAATTTTTTTTTTTACCCCCTCCCCAAATTTTTTTTCCCCAAAACACCAGGTTCCCTTCCTTTCCCCCCAAACCCCCCCGGGAAAAAACTTGTTTGGGCCCCCTAACCCCTAAAGGTGCACCCCAAAAAAAATTTTTGACTCCCCCCTTTTACCACCAGGTGGGCCGTGTCGCTAAAATTTTTCCCCCGAAATTTTAACCCCCTTAAACAACTTCTTGCTTTTCCCCCTCTCCCCCCCCCCCCCCCTGCTTTTTGTTTTTTTTCCACCTTTTCCTCCCCCCCGGGGGGTTTTAAAAAACTTTCCCCCCCCCCCTTTTCCAACCCTTCCCGTTTACCCCCAAAAAATCCCAAAAAACCCCAATTTTAAAAAAATCCCCCATTTCCTTCTTTTCTTTCCCATATCCCCCTTTTATCGGTCCCCCTCTCGAAACCCCCCCCCCCTTTTCCGAATTTGGCACCACTTATTTTTCTCCCAGCCCACCTAACCCCCCCCCTTTCCCCCTCCTGGTTCCCTTTTTTTTACGTAAAAAAACCCTCTTCCCCCGGGGTTTTCCCCCCCAAACCCCCCTCCCTTTACCACCCCCGCCCTCCCGCCCTAAAAATAATTCCCCTTCCCCAATTGAAACCCCCTCCCCCTAAAAAATTTCCTACGTGCCCCCCTTCTTAAATGCCCCCCCCAAAACCCTTTCCCAACTAAATTTTAAAAGGCCCTAAAAAACCCTCGGGGCCCCAAAATTAACCCCGTTTACACCATTTTTCCTCCTTACAAAGGGCCCCACACAAATTTTTTAACTCCCCTTCATTCTCCTTTTTCAGTAACCACCCCCTTTATGAAATCGACCCCTTTAAATTGGGGACTCCCCCTTTTTCCCCCCCCACCTTTTAATTTTAACTCTACGCCGGGCCCCCCGTTTCCCCTTTTTGTTTTAAGTTAATATTTTATGCACCCGTTTTGGCAATATTTGGGCCTATAAAAAAAGTTTTTTAATAAAACCACCCCAAAAAATTTTATAAAATTTTCCTTTTAAACCCAAAAATTTTTTTTAAAACCAATTTAAAAAGGATCAATGAACTGGGGATTTCAACGGTTTTAAAAACCTTTGTGGGGAACCCTTCGCAGCCCAAAAAAACCCCCCTAATACCCTAAAAAGGGGTTAAAACCAAAATTTCCCTTGGAATTTTTGCTAAAAAAAAAAAAAAATTAAAAAAATTTTTAAAACACAAAAAGGGAAGAGTAAAATGGGAAAAAAACCAAAAATAAATTTAAAATTAAAAAAAAAAAAAGGGAAAAAAAAAGGGGGGTTTTTTCCCCAAAAAAATTGTATAAATTTTTTTTGGAAAGAAAATTTTTTAAAAATTCAAAACACAAAAGGGAAACCAAAGAGGGTGGATAAAAAAAAAAATTGGTAAAAAAATTTTTGGGAAGTTTTTTCCCCTTTTTTCAACAAAAATTTAAAAAACCTTTCAATTCCCATTTTTTAAGAAAAAAAAAAAATTTTAAACCAATGGGGTTAAAAGAAAATTTTTAAAAACAGAGAAAAAAAAATTTAAAAAACAAATTTTGGGAGGCCCAAAATTTTTTTATAACCCCAAATTTAAAAGGAAGACCAAAAAAACAAACGCCACTTTTGGGTTTAAAATTTTTTTTTTAAAAACAGGGAAAACCCCTTTTTTGGGAAGCAAAGGATAAAAGGCCCCGGAAAGGGGGAAAAAAAATAAAAAAACCGGGGGGGTTTTTTGGGAAAAAATTTAAAACACGTTTTCCCGGAAAATGAAAGGCCCCTTTTTTTTTTTTTAAAAAAAGCAAACCCAAACTTTAATTTAACAAATGTTTGAATGCATTACCTATGTTTTTTCCTATGTAAGGGTTAAAGTCGTGGCCACACCTCTATCATGTGCTTGCATGACGTGGTTTTTATTTTGTATGTAAGAACACCTGTTTTTTAGTATTGTTTGTATGCCGTGATCAAGGGTCCAGAAGGACCAGAAACGCGTTGGCTTTGAACTTTTTTAATACACTATCCGGGTGCTATGTTAATAAGGTTTAAAGGAATAAATTTGGAGCACTGCTGACCCGCTGGAGTCTTCTGTCTTTGGATGAAAGTATTGTGGACCATAATTATAGCTGTATCTCACAACAACATGCCACCAAAAAATTATAAAAATGACTTCTCAGCCACTGTTAAAAATTTTGAGGGAGAAATGCCACTTAGAAAGCCACAATTTCTGTTCCAAAGGACCCCAAAAACCATTGACATGCGAAAAATTCAAAAGATAAAGTGATTAAAGGAATACGGTTTTTCATGAAACCTTGGTGTCTTTTACAGTATCCTCACCCCCAAAACCAGCAAAATGATCTTTTGGGAACTGAGAATAAAAATTGCAGTAAAAATGATCTTTTTAAAAAAAAAGTTTTCAAGAGGACCATTTCTTTTGGAAGGGGAAATGTGAAGTAGACCCAAACTAATCGGTGACCTCGGCAATTGGGCCACAACATCATCAAGATCCATGCCTAAATTCATCCTGATAAAAAGCCCAAACGATCCACATTATCTGTGGAAAGCCGGATGCGTTTGTCTGTAATGACTCCTCCAGCTGTACTGAAGATCCGCTCTGATATGACGCCTGTTGCTGGGCAGGACTATGGCGTGGCGAGCGAGCTCGGGCCATTCATCCCATTTTGATACCCAGAAGGCCGGAACACATCCAAATACATCGTGTTTGAGACGCAGATAGTCGTGCACCATGATCTTAAGTCGGTCTCTGTGTAGTATGTGTTCCTTGCATTACATGCGTTGGTGAGGTGGTAAATAAAGATTGCCAGAGGTTCACCCATTAAGGCCCCTTCTGCCACAAGCTGCCTGCTGCTGCCGCTGACGGGTATTGTAAATCTACACTGCAGTAACCGTTGCTGACATTGTTCCACCTTGAATTTGAAGAATGTGAAGCAGACACAACAGATGTCTCCAGGGTTTATCAATCAAACAAGGTCTCCATTTCCTGCATTTTACTCTCATTTTGGTGGGTGGAAGGATAGTGCTAAAATTTTTTTTTTTGTACCGGGGATCGAGGAGGGGTGGCCACCCAGTAAACTGTTGTTTCAGTTTGATGGCTTTAATTGGAGGATCATGTTGGAGGAAATTGAGCATCCAAGCACTCATGTGAGAGATGGAGCCTTGATTTCTCAAGCCTCTGGGTCAAGGTGCACTAGCAAACTGATCTTCCTCATCTTCCTCCTCCACCTCAAATTTGCGCCAACCTCTTTCCAAGGCAGGGACTTCAGTAACGTCGGTTTCCAGGAATATCTCATCCTCCTCCTCCTCCGCTTCCTCCGGCACAGCTTCAAAACAAAAGCCCGACTTGCCTCAGATGATGCACCGAGAGCTGAGGCCGCCTTGCACTTAGCCCTTGACCCTGAACCACACACTGGCTAAATGAAGACCGATAAAATTGTGAAATGAAACTGTCTGGCCCCCTTTTGGATTCGCGGAGAGAGGGGCTCCTTGTTGCATCTGTGTCCGTCTCCTCCTCCGTTTTGGTTGGGGCCTGATTTTCAAGTGTGAAAGATCGTTTCAGAACTAAGATCACCACAATGTAATGGTAGGAAGGTCATTGTCCGCACGAAACCATTTTGGGCTTCTGCAAAACTGGCAAGGATGTGCAGAGAACTTTCAACTCCTCCCCTCCGGTGGTCAACACCATCCACACCGCTGCCCGTCAGCAAAGTGTCCCCTTCGAATTTGGAATGCACTTCGTACAATGTGTGGACATGTGGAGGGTGGAATTCCACATTGCAATGTCACAATTGAGACATTGACGGGAGCCGAGCTGACGCTGCAACGAGCCAGCAGACAAGCAGGGTTCAACGCGAAAATGCATGCTCCCCCTTGAGCCTTTCTCAGCAGCAGTCCAGACCCGGTTTGCGCTTTAGAAATTTCGGACAAAAAGGTTCATTGTAAAGTGTGCCAGGCAAGGGAATGTTCTCACCCACCCGATCTTAAGGTTTGGGCCCGCAGATTTCGACCATTAATCGCACACTATTTTTGCCTGCACAAGTTCTTGTCACCCAGCCACCTCGGTCTCATTACGAGAGCCGTCCACACTCCTGACCTGTGTATTTTACGGTCCTCCAAGAACAGATTAATTCAAACACGGCCTGGTTTTTCCTGGCACGTGATGCCACCAGAGGACCCTTGGGGGGAAAGAAACCCTTCACCGTCCCCCCGTGGGTTTTGAAGAGAGTGACCGAGCCAGAAACCACCGTTACCACAGAGACAACCACCACTCAACCCTTGCTGTCACAGAATATAGCGGCCTTGACCGCTGCCCTTTCTAGTCCATGTGTCGTTTCAGATGGACTTTGCCGGACACAGATGCAGACAACGCGCTTGAAATTTTAGATGTTTATGTGGGCTGGCCAGGGCAGAGACGGCTTTTCTGGCAAAGAAATGCCTTCTCGGCATTTGGTATTGGGATAGGCAAGGGCCATGATATGGCGGAACCTATTTGTGTCCACCAGGCGGAAAGGCAACATTTCCAAAGCCAAAAGCCTGGCAATGCCGACATTCAGGCTTTTGGCTTTGGGATGGTTTGGGTTAAAGTGTTTCTTCTGCTCCCAAACCGGAAGACAGAAGGCTGGCTGCTAGACTGGCCACTGTACGGCGTGCAGGTCGTCAAAACTGGGGGAAGGAGAATGGTAGGATGGGTCTCTGGTGGGCTGGTGGTACTCAGGCGAGGGTGGGGCTGAAGTGGAGGCTGATCCCTGATCATTACTCTGAAAAACATGGGCAGCTGAGAACGCTTGGTGGTGGCGGAGGGGGAAAGGCGGGGGACAGAGAGTGTGACAGTGGTTGGAAGCCCGGCATCGGTGTGGCCTTTTTTGGCTAAGTGGTTCCGCATTTCAACTCATCCATTCGCTGAATGGACTAGGGCATGTTTGGGTGGTGTTAAACACCTAAGATTCTTCCCTCTACTGATGCGTTTACGGCAAGGGGCATATGACACGTGGGTGAATCAGAGGTTTGGTCGAAAAAGGCCCAGGCTTGAGAGGTCCTGGACCTTTTTGACGGCGATTAGCGAGGAGCGGTGTTTCCACTGATCGTGGCTGGCGGAATCATCTCATCGGACTTCTGCGACCGCCCTCTCCCTTTTTGACATGGGAGCCGTACTGACACTACCCCATCGTCTACCATCTCGACCAGTGATGAAGCGCTTGCAAGCAAATTCTGTTGAAAAGACCACGTTGGATCCGCAATGTTGTCATCATCATCAACAACACAGGTGACTTCATCGTCCTGACATTCTGCATCCAGGAGCTGCGGTTTACAAGCAAGAGGCACTGCTAGGCATTGCCGACCGCCCAGGATTTTTGCCGATTGACCGGCTTCCTTCTCCTCCTCTGATTGGGCGACAGAGCAGACAAAATCATCCTCTTTGGCCTCTTGATCTTTGGAAATGCCTTGTGACCCTGACCGCTTTTGTCATCAAGAGGTCTTCAGAAAATGGTTTTATCCACAGTGGTGGGTACACGAGTTGACATTTGGGCTGCCTTCGCTTCATGTTGGACGGGTGCTGACGATGCTGATGACGACATTTGTGGACGTGACTGGGAGGACGAGAAGGTAAGACTGCTGGATGCAGTTTGCATTAACCACTTAAGAACAGATTGGCGACGCTGTTCGTTACTGAGATTCACAGGGCCCTGACCCAGCGATGACAGGCCTGACGGTCCTGCAACCGACTATCCGCTGTCTTGCGTGTTGTCGCCAGCACTGGAAGGAGCACCTTCTCTCGTACCTCTACCTTCATGTCATACACCCCTCTTTGCTCGCTTACCACCTGCATTTTGCTCCATGTTCAGAGAGATAAAAATTCAAAAAGGTATGGAAGAGTTTTTGACAGTCTCTTATTGAAAGACGGCAAATCACAGCTATTCTTAAATCCCACTAATTTCACACAGCCAACTAGGATTAGAAACTGAATTGTTTCTAGCAAATACCTGTGAAATGCGGTCTGGTGGAAGAAACGTAAGACAAAATCAACAGTGCTCTTCCTTCAGTCCCAGGGATTTACGACTGCCCAGTAGGACTAGGAATTTATAGTTTTCAACAAAATATCATACAAGTGCGCTATCTGCGCCAAACTGAGATTCACAGAGCGCAATAAAACTATTCAGCAGTTACACGGATGAAAAATTGCGTTTTTTGCAGCAATGACAAACGAGAACAGTTGCTAGAAATTTTTTCTATCAGAATTGTTGTACAACTTGGCTATTTGAAAAAAACTAGGGCTGCACAACGTGCAATACAGCTATTTAAAAGTTATACGGATAACAAACGGTGTTTTTTCCATCAATGAAATACACCAACAGTTACTAAGAAATTGCTGTATCCAAATTTAAGTAGAAGGTGGCTATTTGAAAAAAACTGGGGCGAACCAAAGTGCAATACAGCTATTTAAAAGTTATACGGATAATAAAAGGTAGTTTTTGCACCTATGAAATACAACAGCAGTTAGTAGAAAATTTCTGTATCATAATATAAGTACAAGATGGGTCTTTGAACAAAAATGGCCTGCGCCAAAGTGAAAAACACCTAATTAAATTGTGTACGGATAATAAAAGGTGGGTTTTGCACCAATGAAATACAACAGCAATTACTAGCACATTTCTGTATCGTAATATAATTATAAGATGGGTCTTTGAACAAAAATGGCCTGCGCCAAAGTGAAAAACACATAATTAAATTATGTACCGATAATAAAAGGTGGGTTTTGCACCAATGATATACAACAGCAGTTACTAGAAAATTTCTGTATCCTAATGTAAGTACAAGGTGGGTCTTTGAACAAAAATGGCCTGCGCCAAAGTGAAAAACACCTAATTAAATTGTGTACGGATAATAAAAGGTGGTTTTTGCACCAATGAAATACAACAGCAATAACTAGCAAATTTCTGTATCGTAATATAAGTACAAGATGGGTCTTTGAACAAAAATGGCCTGCGCCAAAGTGAAAAACACCTAATTAAATTTTGTACCTGATAATAAAAGGTGGGTTTTGTTCCCAATGAAAAAACAAACAGCAGTTACTAGAAAATTTTTTTTTCCTAATGTAAGTACAAGGTGGGTCTTTGAACAAAGCCCACCTGCACAAAATAAAAGGTACTATTTCACCTCAGGTGCGAGGTGTGCTGGCCAAAAACTGGTAGAAAAAGCCATTTCAATGTAGGTTCAAAGCAGAGTCTGGGCTGCACAATATACACTCTCCTTCAAAAGCCTGCCTGCCTGTCTGTCTGTGTTTGCCCCCCCACTCCACCCCGCGGCTGTACAGCGCTAGATGCTACTTTAAAAGTCTCAGCCTAACTAACTAAGGACTGAAATTCTCTAATCTACCTATGTGTTCTAATGTTCACAGCTAAAAGCATAGTTGTCTGTGTGAACAAAGAGAACTGTGTCTCTGAGCTGAGCTGTATTGAGGAGAAAGCTGACCAACGTCCTGCTCTTATAAGACACACTGACACACTGACACTGAACAGGAAGGGCTGTTCTATGCAAAACGAGGTCATGTGATTTTTCCAGACAATGACAACCATACACATCACAGTCATGATGTCGCACACCCAGCACACCCTGCTCTATGCTATAAGCTTATTTGCTGGCCGCCAAAATGACAGAAGCGCCGAAAATGGCGCGATAGTAATAGATTATGTGCAGATTCTCACCTAAATTATCGCGTGATCGGAAATTTCCGATCAACCTAAAAACCGTGCTGATTTCAACTTTGTCGATTATAATCGCTCATCCCTAGTAATAACAGATGATAGGACTGGAGAGGTAAGAGATTCTGATGATGTCACATTACATCATTCTTATCTATGGTAATAACAGATGATATGACTGGAGAGGGGAGGGGGCTCTGGAAATGTTTGTAGTGATATTTATTACTGTATCTCTCCATAAACAGGATTACACAGTAGTGAAGAAGACCTCTAGTGAGTCTTGCTTAGCCCCTATGATGGAGGCCTCATTCACAGGGCTCCCACCTCACTCCCTGATACAAAGGGAAATCAATGCAAAGCAGATACTATAACTCATCAAAAGGATTACTAAGCTGCTGACTGGAGAGGTGACGCTGCTGGGAATACTGGGATATTATACAGTAACACCACTGGAGGGGTCTGGGTGATGACCATATAATTTTGTGTGTGTCATGTTCCTATAAGATGTCAAGACGTCGCGGTCTATTTCTTGATGGAGGAGTGGGAGTATTTAGAAGAACACAAGTATCTCAACAAGGAGATCAAGATGGATGATCTGTACAAGGATGTCAAGATGGAGGATCTGTACAAGGATGTCAAGATGGAGGATCTGTACAAGGTTATCACGATGGAGGACGAGCAGCCCCTCACATCTCCAGGTAATTCCTCTCCTATGTTGCTTTCATAACTGTTCATGAACTCCTAAATCAGTAATACAGTATATATTATTTCACACTTTAACACATTTTTTTTTATTGTAACTTTGAGTCCCCCTAGGGTGCTTCACCACTGGGGGTGCGATAGTTTATACAGCCTAATGTGTTGTATACACAATACATTAGGCTTCTGGGGCAGCAAGTAGGAAAACATGGAGGAGATGGAAGCTGCTGATGTTCCGATCGGAGTGAGGAACTGTGCGCGGCACCATTTCTTATTAATTTAGATGCCACGGCCAAGTTCCGCGCGGGGTCTAAGGGGTTAAACAGGACAGAATGGAGCAAGCTCCATCCTGTGCTTTAACCGCTTGTTGTTAGCTGCAATTACCTGCAACAAAGTAACCTATGGGCAATAAAGTGAGTTTTAGACCTAAACAGTTTTCATACATGTGGCCCATGGTGTTTTCTTTCAAAAATACCTAAATATTGACCTATTTGGGAGCACAATGAATTCCCAGCAGGTAAAAGCAACTTTTTAGTGTGTGTCAGTCAAGAGGAATACAAAAAAACATTCAGCAGTTTCATACCAGAGAGAATAGACTCAAATCATTCTCGGAGTTACAGGAAGAATTAGATATTCCAACTTCCCATGTTTTACTATATCTACAGGTTAAATCTTTTTGTATCTACAGAATTGGGAGTATTAGTGGGGAAAGAGACAGGAACAGCTTTGATGATCCTATAGGTGAAGAACCTCATAGAAAATCAATGTGATTTACTCAATCATCAGAGATAGATTCGTTAACGTTAAAACTGCCTGTGGCTTTGGGAGACGGAGCCGATGGACAGATACAACTGATATTGTCCCTGTTATCCTCAAAGGATGGAGTTCAATTCATCAATATAGTAGTAACAAAAAATGGCGAGAAACATTCTTTAACCCATTACCGACATAGAACGTATGAGTATGTCATAGTGCTGATAAGGGGCGTTGTAGTGGGATTGCAATGTGGTCCTGCTACACAGCTGCCAGGTGTTAGCGGCTAATTGCCGCCTCCCCTGCGCTGTTTAACCCCTTAAACGTCGCAGCAAAGATGGCCACGGTGTCTAAATGAATGAGAGACCGTGCCGCTGAGTCCCGGTCGCCTAACATGGCAGCGAGGAGCCTTGTGAAAGCTTCCATCGCTGCCATGTTTTCAATTTCTCCACTTCCGGCCTGCCATCTTTGTACACCCTAATTCGATTCTAAGGAAGTGGAATTCGTTTAGAATTTCAGAAAAACTTCGATTCTGCACGAAGCCGAAGACGTGGGTGATTTGCGGGAATGAAGCGTGTTTTTAATTGCTAAAATAGCCGCAAGCACATGGCGTTACACGGGGCAGAGACCTCTGGGAGGAAGAAAGCAGGACCCTCAATAACATGTGCAGACATGAAGCCAATCAGAGACCGGAGGGATTCTGTGACCTCACAGCACTATATAAGTCCGGAAGTCACCTGCGCTTTCACATTCCTCTCGTTGTGTCCTGGCATAGCGTCTGTGCTGTTGATCTGGCTCTTACACAGCTCTCATTATACAGCTTTAATTAGCGATTGGGGAGGGGGAAAAAGACCAGTACAAGTCTGTTACTTGCTCACTCAGTGTTCTGTATCTGCTGCTACACAGATCTCATTATACAGCTTTATTCAGGGAGAGGGAAAAAGACCACAATATGTCTGTTACTTTCTCACTCAGCGTTCTGGATCCCATTGCTCTATACAACTTATCGAGAAAGAAGCTGCTTATATCACAGACTGGGGATCAGTTGCCTAAATTTAATGCCAGCAGCGTTATCATTTTGTTTAGTTTGTGGGGCCTTCTCCCTGGGTGTCCAGGGTGGGTGTAATTCTGCCCCATATACATTGCAATCTCACTTGTTGTATTATTAGGGAATTTCAGTTTCTAAAAATCCACTCAATCCTGATAGTGTTGTATTGGGATAGAAATACAGACCGCTTTTTCTGCGCCATTATTTCAATATATCCTTCTGTATTATTAGGGAATATCAGATTCTGGGAATCCTCTATCCTGTTAGTGTTGTACTTGGAGTGAAATACAGGGTGTATATTTATCATATACAGACATCTTCATTAAACAGAGTCTGTAAATTTTTTATCAAACATTATGTAAGACCGAAAGGTGGAAGGCTCTTCACCTGCGAGTGGCGGTGGCACAAACGTTCCTGGAGCAGGCACAGGTCGCAGCACAGTAAGGGGGCGTCGCAGCAGGGGTCACTCGGAGGCCAGAACTGCCAGTGTCATCTAGCGGCCGTGTGTTGACTAGGTCATTCACTTCCTCCCAGATTACATATGACAATCCCAGCCAAGAGACGGTGGAAACGTCAAACACAACCCTTAGTTGGCATGGCCCTGGAGCGGGAGAGCAGCCCTCACCTGTCCTCAACCCGCCTCTGTTAAAGTGTTGATCCAGAGGAAAGCAAAAACCCCAATGAGGTAGAAGCCAATTGTCCTCATGTTAGGGAAAAGATTCCTTCCCGACTCCAATCTGGCAATCAGAATAAATCCCTGGATCAACGACCCTCTCCAGAATCCTAGTCACTATAACTTGTTATATTAAATCTAGAAATGTATCCAGACCTTTCTCCAGAATCCTGGTCACTAGAACTTGTTATATTATTACATCTAGAAATGTATCCAGACCCTTCTCCAGATTCCTAGTCATTATAACTGGAGATGGGGGCAGAAAGTCACTCAGAGTCACTTGTGCAGATTGCCCGCAGCATGCTGATTTGCCTGGTTAGTGACAGCCGAATAGGCACCCTCCGGCAGAGGGATGACTTCTGGCTCTCCACCCTCTTGAACCCTCGATACCAGTCCAAAATGGGAGCCCTTTTTCCAGCTGGAGGACAAACTCAAGTACTATAGAGAAATCCTCCATAGTCAGTTTGCCGCTGCCTATGTGCAGCATGGTCCATCCTCTGACAGGTGTGACCAATTTGGGTTCCTCAGCGCTCACGTACCACTGCCACGGCTGCTGTGGGAAGGGAGGGGGTAGGAGCAGTACCAGCTCCATCAGCAGCAACCTAAGTCTGGAGCCGCTGATGAGCAGCTTCCTTCACTCGCCTAGTGAGGAGGGCACTCACCAGCAGCAGCAGGACCTGGAGCAGACCCTGAACCAGCAGGTGGTGGCCTACTTGGACAGCACTCTGCCACCCCAGTTAGAAGATCCGCTGGACTACTGGGCAGCCAAACTGGATGTGTGGCCGCAACTCGCCGAGTTTGCAGTAGAGAAGCTGTCCTGCCCGGCCAGTAGTGTGGTATCAGAGCGGGTGTTCAGTGCGGCGGGGGCCATCGTTACCCCAAGAAGAACTTACTTGTCAACTCAAAATGTGGAGAGACTGACCTTTGTCAAGATGAATCAGGCATGGATCGGCCAGGATTTCCACACACCAATGCATTAGGCATCAGATTACATCAGCCATGACGCCTCACCAAAACTTTGAGAAATGAGTCTGGATTCAACCTACACCTGCCTCAGCCACTATTCTGATGCTGCCACACATCTGCTGCCAGTTGCTCCATCTGCCTCCCACCATCTTTACCAGGCACCTCCACACTCTGTCATTATGCCACTCTGTGGCCTACTCCTGTTTGTGCCACCTCCAGAATGTCATTGTGCCACTCTCTGACCTCATGCTGCTGTCACCTCCACAATGTGTCTTTGTGCCACTCTATGACCTCATGCTGCTGCTGTTGCTGCCATCACCTCTACACTGTCTCATCGTGCCACTCTGTGGGTTCCTGTTGTTGTTGCTGCCACCTCCAGAATGTCATTGTGCCACTCTGTGGACTCCTGATGTTGTTGCCACCTCCATACTGTGTGATTGTTCCACTCTGTGGCCTACTCTCATGCTGCTGCCAAGTGACCGCTGTCTCACTGGAACACCTGTGGTTTCCTATGCTGTTTCCACCCTCCCCCACTCTATGTCTTTTGTAAATATGTTTGGTTTTCCCCTTCTTTTCACCTGTCAGAAGGAATGGGAAGGATGAGGATTGTCTAGCCAAAAGCAGGAGTGGATACAGAACACAGAAGACATTCAGATATCCCATTTACTGGTTATCTCTGTTTTGGATCAACTCCTGTTTGTTTTTGGCTTTAGCAATTCTGATGAATTATTGACCGATTGAAAGCCGACACTGACGGATGAAAGGAAGAGCAAAATGGTCCGTGACGTCAATGCAAAATCACTGCCGACACTCCATCCATTTCATTCGGGGGGGCTTCTACATGTACCCGCGTTTAACGGAAACAGGTTCTGTCATATTCTATGATGGTTTAAAGCTCTGGCCTCATGGAGTGGCTCCTGTTTGTGACGTCCCTTACTGTGCTCGGCCCTTGTGCCGGCTCCAGGAACCTGCTATTGTGGTTCTTTGACCTATCATAGGATCTTAGCCCTTGTTTTTTTCCAGCTGGCGCTGCCATGACTTTATCAGGCTGCATTCCCGCTTCAGTTTTTTGGTCAGTTTTTCCCCCGTAGTGCCCAGAGAATTGAATAGTGAAGCGATTCTAATAGCTGTTTTTTAACGTGATTCGTAGCAAATATATTCAGGTCGAAACAAATTTTGTAGGAAAATTTTGGCGAACTCGGAAAAATCTAATTTTTGAGAGATTCTTCCATCTCTAACCCAAATGCGTTGTCTACAGAATTATACATTATACAGATAAATAATTGCATCCCCTACTGGTGAAGTGCGCTTGGTGGGGCTCAAAATCAAAGTTAAAGAAAAAAAAAGTTTTAAAGTATAAAAAAAAGTATTAAAAGTTCAAATCACCTCCCTTTCGTCGTTTTACAAATAAAAAATAAAATAATAAAAACTGACACATATTTGGTATCGCTGCGTCCGAAAAAGACCGATCTGTTAAAATATAACATCATTCTTCCCATACACTGAACAGGGTCATTCCATATCAAGTGATCCAAATATGATTTTTTTTTTTTAGCTAACGTCTTTAGATTTTTTTTATTTTTATAAGGTACAACTTTAATTACAAATTAAAAGTTTTGAATTTTTTAATTCAACAGTTAATTTTTTACAAACTTCTAAAGTTTTGAAAAAGCGTGAATTTTGGCCTGGTATGACTCTACATTTTTTATCGTATCTCGGGCTAGAATGAAGATAAAGAGGTGCGAGAGGTATAATTTTTCTCAGAACAGTACCAGCTTTCATTTGATATGTCACAAGACTATGTTTCTTTATTGAAAGGCAGACTTGCAAAAAAATACGATCCAGCCTACACGTTTCGGGCGCACTATGGCCCTTGTTCACAGCTTAAAGTTTAAGCTGTGAATAAGGGCCATAGTGCACCCGAAACGCGTAGGCTGTTTTACTGCCATTTTTATACTCTCTGCACGTCATGTTTATGTTTTTGCAATAAAGTAAAGCTCCACTGTTACCGCTGGTGCTGGATCGCATTTTTTTGCAAGTCTGCCTTTCAGTATTTGTCCAGCGACTGAGGACTAGCATCCGTGCAAACCAGACTGGAAAGGAGCGAAAGGAGTCCCACAGGTGCTACATGTAGTAATCAAGGTGAGCCCTGGAACTGTTTTTTGTTTTTGTTGTTTCTATGTTTTTTTATATTTTGTTTTGGAGAAATCAAATTCAAAATTTTGATGCGCAATTGTGAAAATAACGTTTGTTTTAAAACTGTGAAAAAAAATATGTGCGTTACTTGTGTTCTTGGTTGTATTTGTACAGGGATTCAATTTGGGACATCAAACTTTTCTATTTTTCTTTAATCTTTGAATCATCTGATTGTATGTTTGTGTGAGTTTCTTCTTTTTTCTTTTCAAATTACTACTTATTGAATTCAACATTTATATGCAACAATAAAGAAACAAAAAAACAAATCCCGTAAGTGCCAGAATTAATACATCTTAATCATCATAACACAACTTGCTCGGCATTTTCAACCTGAACTCATTAACCTGGAATTGAGAGGCTGGTTCAAAATTTCCAGTACACTAAATGGTTTCTTACTGAGACTCGGAGTGGAAACATGAGAAGAATACAATATATATATATAAGAATAGGGACGGTAGTTGCAACTTTTTGGGCTATAACTGGCAATCGACATCGCCGGGACTTCGGGAGCTCACTCATCTCACCCCGCGGCGTATTCTGCGAGTGGGGAGAGGAGGCGTAATCCATAGTTCTCTATGAGAATTGTGGATTACCGTAACGACTGGGATGTATCTCGCCCTGTATTGAGAGCAGTATGCCGCGAAATACGGGCCAAAATATGTCCCAATTTAAGCCGTGTGAACATAGCCTTATAGAAAAACTCAAACCATAGTGTAAACAAGTGAAAAGTAATTGAAAATAGTTTTTCTTAAGTCTTGTATTTAACATTGAAAGGACAATGTTGATGCTAATTTCATAATTTCAAGCAAAAAGAAATGTATAATTTCTATTGTTTTAATGTACTCTGCAAAATGCTTTATAAAATGTTATTTAAAAAAAAAATCTATATTATTCCTGACAGGTGACTGTACCAAGAGCTCAGATGGACATCTGATATTGTCAGATTTTAAAGCAGATGATGGTAGTATCACACAAGATGAAGGTCATGCTACTTATCCAGACATACCCTCCCGTCCTTCCCCCCAAAGATTCTTTTAAGCAGGTCCTGCAAATTTGATTCACACAAGACTTTTTGAGCAAAATAAAAGTCACAGAAGGGGCAAAGAACATCAACCAATGTACACAAGAGAGAAAAAATTTTTCATGTTCAGAATGTGGCAAATGTTTTGCTATTAAATCAAGTCGTGATAAACATGAAAGAATTCACACAGGAGAGAAGCTATATTCATGTTCAGAATGTGGCAAATGTTTTACTGTAAAATCAAGTCTTGTTGATCATGAAAGAACTCACACAGGAGAGAAACCATTTTCATGTTCAGAATGTGGCAAATGTTTTGCTATGAAATCGAATCTTATTCAACATGAAAGAACTCACACAGGAGAGAAGCTATATTCATGTTCAGAATGTGGCAAATGTTTTACTGTAAAATCAAGTCTTGTTGATCATGAAAGAACTCACACAGGAGAGAAGCCATTTTCCTGTTCAGAATGTGGCAAATGTTTTGCTATGAAATCGAATCTTATTCAACATGAAAGAACTCACAGAGGAGAGAAGCCATTTTCATGTTCAGAATGTGGCAAATGTTTTACTCAGAAATCGAATCTTATTCAACATAAAAGAACTCACACAGGAGAGAACCCATTTTCATGTTCAGAATGTGGCAAATGTTTTGCTATTAAATCATGTCTTGATAAACATGAAAGAACTCACAAAGGAGAGAAGCTATATTCATGTTCAGAATGTGGCAAATGTTTTTACTGTTAAAATCAAGTCTTGTTTGATCATGAAAGAACTCACTTACCAGGAGAGAGAAGCCATTTTCATGTTCAGAATGGGCAAATGTTTTGCTATGAAACGAATCATATTCAACATGAAAGAACTCACACAGGAGAGAAGGCCATTTTCAGTCAGAAAAATGTGGCAAATTTTTACTCAGAAATCAGAATCTTAATACAACATGAAAGAACTCACACAGGAGAGAAACCATTTCATGTTCAGAATGTGGCGAAATGTAATTGCTATTAAATCACGTCTTGATAACATGAAAGAACTCACCAAGGAGAGAAGCTATATTCATGTTCAAATGTGGCAAATGTTTTACTGTAAAATCAAGTCTTGTTGATCTGAAAGAACCACACAGAGAAAGCCATTTTCAGGTTCGACATGGTGGCAAAAGTTTTGCTATGAAATCGAATCTTAATCAACATGAAAGAACTCACACAGGAGAGAAGCCATTTTCATGTTCAGAATGCGGCAAATGTTTTACTCAGAAATCGAATCTTATTCAACATGAAAGAATTCACACAGGAGAGAAGCCATTTCATGTTCAGAATGTGGCAAATGTTTTACCAACAAATCACGTCTTATTCAACATGAAAGAACTCATACAGGAGAGAAGCCGTTTTCATGTTAATCATGTGACAAATCTTTTGCTATTAAATCAAGTCTCGACAAACATGAAAGAACTCACACAGGTGAGAAACCATTTTCATGTTCAGAATGTGGCAAATGTTTTGCTATTAAATCACATCTTGATAAACATGAAAGAACTCACAAAGAAGAAAAGCTATATTCATGTTCAGAATGTGGCAAATGTTTTACTGTAAAATCAAGTCTTGTTGATCATGAAAGAACACACACAGGAGAGAATCCATTTTCATGTTCAGAATGTGGCAAATGGTTTACTCAGAAATCAAGTCCTGATGAACATGAAAGAACTTACACAGAACATCCGTTTTCAATGTTAACAATCATGTGATCAAAATTTTTTGCTATTAATCAAGTCTCCGCTCAAACTCTGAAAGAACTCCACACAGTGAGAAGCCAAAGTTTCGTATTCCAGAATGTGGCAAACGTTTTGCTCCACAAATCAACCCTTTTTCAACTTATCTAAACACACTTATACAGAAAGCAAACCATTTTTACACACTAAACTTCATACTAAACTATATTATATATATATATAATACTATAAAATATATATATTATACTATATATATATATATATATATATAAATACTATTATAATATATCATGTGTTACTACGTCAAGACTCGCTCTATCACAGGCACAGCCCTCGATCCTCGGCGGATTGTACGATGCACTTATAATCTTCTTCTCCACATATCACATCGTTGATATGATTTATCTCGACATTATATCGTGATTTAGCTGTAGATCTTGGATCCAACAACAAAAACCAGCACCAACACCATCAAACCTTTTTATAGACTTTATTAATCCTATCTCCTATGGCTCCTTACACTCCACTGAGCGACTCTCTTGTGACACCCGATTCTTCGTTAGTAATTGATTTTTTGATCCATACAATTACTCTTATTTGTGCCATGAAAATTTGTAAAAATTTGCCATTTTCAAAAATTTGTGTGTGAGACCGATAAAAAATAGTTTAGAACTATTCTACACTTCTCCCTATGAGTGGCACCAGGTGACAGCCAGCTAAACGCTCAGCAATTCATTGACACAGGAGCAATGTCTGAACAATCAACTGTTATTGCAAGGGAAAGTGTAAAACTAATGGGAAGAAAAATGATGCACTGCAATGTGGCAACATGAATCAACACAACACAAAGTAGTGAAAAACATGAAAATTTGCAGAATATACAATTACAATACAGTACAGAAATGAGGCGTGTGCAGACATATACATGTGAAAGGTACTGTCCCGGCTGCAGCTATTAACCACAAACTACAAAATAATATTGCAGGACATGACAAACACAATAATATACATCACCAGTAAACTACAACTCTAGAGTAGGTGCAATTAATCATACCAACAGATGCTACGAAAGCTTAGATGTAGTTTGTCCTTAGGATGCTCCGACACAGCATGGATTTCTGAAGAAAAAGGCTGCAAGGAGATGACTGAGATGTGCACAGTCAGGTGAAACTGATGCAGCTTTTCATGCGGACAAACTAAAGATTTATGCTAACTATCAGATATACAATCAGACACTGATGGAGCTATTGCAAGTAAAAACAAGAGCACAGCATACAAACAGAAGAAAGACTTCCAAAGGCCAGAATCTGACGCATGTGATGACGTGACAAAGTCTTTTTATTCTTTACAACATTAGGGGCTTATAAATTTTTCACATTTTCAAGAAACTTCATAGTTTTTTTTTGGGAACAGTTCAATTCTGATCTAGCTTTAAGGGTATATATTATGTATTACATGTATTATGTATGTATGTTAGACACCCCCACAAATTACCCCATCCAAGAAACTGTACTCTGAAGAATTTAGGAAATGTATTAAAACTAGAGTTTCCAATATAAATTAAAGCAAGTTGAGGATGTAATTTCAAAATGTTACTTTTTCTGGCTGATTTTCAACTTTTGTCCATTATTCACTAGTACACAGTAGATGTTCCAGTGAATTCAATATTGGTTCCTGATTCTGCTGTTTTTAGAGACATTCCATATGTGACCCTACTGTCCTATTTAACTCAACACAAGCCTCAGAGTAGGAGGAGCACTCATGGACCTTTTGGGGTCTCATTTTCATAGGATTTACAGTTGGGGTGCCATTTCAGGGTTGAAGACACCTAAGGTGGCTTAACACCCCTAAAAATACCTCAGTTGGAAACTACACGCCTTTTGGAAAATATCCATATATGCAGTGATTATATGAACCTTACAGGTAAGTGTTTTTAGCGTTAGGCTGTGCAAATGAAAAAATAAATTTTTTCAAATAATATGCAGTTTTGGCTGAAATGTTTCATGGAAAAAGTCACCCAAAACTCATTAAGTAACTACTTCCAAGTTCGGCAATATCCTATATGTGTGTGTAAACTACGTTTATGCGCATGTCCAGGGCGTAAAGGGAGAGAGCGCTATTTGGCTATTGGACCACAGAGTTTGTGAGTTGCCCATTCACATTTGTAAATCCAATAAAGTACCAGAAACGTCATAAAACAATAATACAAAAAATGATGAAGAATTTTTTTTTTCTATGCTCTGCACAAAAAATATAAGATAATCAGTAAATACTATGTACCCTATGTTGGCAAAGAAAACTTCATCTTCTCCCGCATGAAGCAAGATCAGATATGGCTCCTGTGATGGAACAATAATAAAGACTATCTGAGTCAGGATATCAACATAAAAAGTATTTTTTAAAGTGTTATTATTTTTATTGCATAAAAGCAGGAAAATATAGAAAGCTAGACATGTATAATAAACCTTTAATCATATCATCCCCTAGAATAAAGGCAATACATTACTTATACAACAGAGTGAACAGAAAAAAATTAAAATGTAAAAATGGCTAAGATCAAATGTAGTGTGAAATGTAGAAGTGTATCTGTAATTTCCTCCATTCGTTGACTGCAGCTAAGGCGTTCCAAAATTGAGCCTATTGGAGGAAAACACCACCACTTTCAATGAGCTCCAATCCAATTGTATGTGATTATTAATGATTGATTTCAACTGCAATTAAGTATTGACTTACTGAGAAGTTCCCAGGTTGAATATCGTGTGATGAAGAGCGAAAACTTTGTTACAACTCGACATGTCGATCTAAGAATACTAATAATATTGTACAATAGAGCGTCATTAATACTCAACACACACCTCAACTATGATTATAATAGAGGGTGGTTAGATCAATAAAGTGCGCTTCTAGCTCAGATTCATTGTGTCTCTGTATTGAATTTTATATTTACTATTTTGCCATAGGCAAACTTAAACTCTATCAGTTCTCTATCTGTAAAACACTAATTTAAAAACCTGATTTCTAACCTCATCATTTAACCCTTTTTGCTTATAAAAGAAGGAATAGCTCCTTTTCAATTATCAAGTCTGGCGGAGCACCACCCATCAACCAGGAAACCTTAAATATACAGCAATTTAACTAGCAGTGCCATTAAGGTATTCCCAAGCCTCTCCTACTTGGCAGATCGTCCCTAATCTCATGGAAACAAAACAAATAAGGTCCGATGGACCTCTAACCCCTGATGAAGCCAGTTAGCTGCGTAACATGTCGGGAGGTCAGATATGACGTTTTAAATTGTTGATTTCTCACCTCTGACTAGAGTGTCACCTGCTGCAGAGGGTGCACAAGGGGGCCTTATTGTTTTTGTGTCCATGAGATTAGGACGACTGCCAAGTAGGAGGCTTGGGATCCCTTACTGGACTAGTAAAATAGTGTGTATAGAGTTCTAAAGTTATACATAATAAAAGTTAAGTTTAGTGTTTACAGATAGATAACTGATAAGTATAAGTTTTAGCCTAAGGCCAATAGTAACTATAGTTGATCAAAAGTCACTCTCTAGTTCCTCTTGCGAGATTCCCAATTTTTTGGAGACTATCTGTAATGAATTGCATTCATCCACAGTCCCCATGCTCCCTTTCAACAATTTGCCACTACCATCCAATATACCTGAGAGGTCCCGTTGAAGACCACCCAAACATTTGGCGCCCAGCCATTTTGCTAAACCTGGACAAAGAGGTTTTAGACCAGGTACAGAGCTTTTCGCCCAAAAATTAGGGAGAAAGCTTGGGAAGGATCTGCAGGAATATTAACCCCTAAATAATGAATCTGCTGCTGTTGCCAGTGAAAGGAATAAGATGAAAGGAAGGATGAGGTTGATGGGAAAGTTAAAAATCACTAACAAAATCATATCGGACAAAAGACTAAAACTTAACTTTTACTAGATATTTAAAAAAACAGATGAATAGTGATGCATAATTTTGATACATACAATAACCGCTGTGTAGTCTGTGGGAAGATAACGACAATCATTACAGGTCCTTCGTACCACGTACCGGCGTCTGAGACGTTTTGGTTGAAGCACTGCCCCCTTCTCAAGCTTAAGAAAGGGGACAGTGGGGTATGGCCTGGCACGCTGATGGCCGGCTGTGCTTAATCTGTGCTTCAAAGCTTCCAACGGCATCTCAAAATGGGACCTAGTCGGGCAAAAAAGAACAATGGATCCCAGCAGACCCCCAGGGCAAGTATATGCCCATTCATACTCTTTGCTCCGCTTGGCGTGTCCTACCTCGGAGCTCCCAGCTCATCCTCCCGCCGTCGCATCTTCCCGCACAGAGACACGGACGCACTTCCCCTGATACATCAGGGAGGACCTCGCAGTCCGTCGGAGACAAGAAGACGGACTGATGAGAGCAGCAGCGCTCCCCGGACCCAGCCCGACATGCCGCAGCGGAACTGAAATCAGAAGGCGTCGCGGCAAGTGCCCGGACACCACGTACTCGGGGTGCGCCATCTTCCAGATCAGCGCAGCGGCGTAACTCGGGAGAGACGGAGGAGCGACGCCGCCACCTCAGCCCTGGACCCTGCTCGTGACTTATTGTCGGCACGAGCGCCAGCAAGAAAGCTTGCAGTTCTCAGCAGTGTACCCCGGAGATATCTGGTATGAGCCTTGGCGGGGGCTCTCCTGTGGTTAGCCCCTCTCGGCCAAACAAATGGGCCCAGATAGCCAGGCTTCAGGAAGTCCCCCTGCCTCCAACCCCCTCGAGGGGCCCCTTAGCTCCAAGATGCAGAGACTGTCATCTTCACTCGCCCACGCAGGTTTAACCTGAGAAACATGACTGCCCAGCACTAGCCCTGTCAGACCATCCCACGGGACTAATTTGAGAGAAGTGTCCCCCATGCAGCAGGAGGCTCAGATGGGAACTGAGGGTACCAGCTTCCCCTTTAGGGATAGTGTCTCCGCTAGCCCATTACCTCAGGCTGTCTCTCAATCTGGCCCTGAAGATGGCGACATTGCGGGCCTCTTCAATGAGGCCGTACTGGACCCCCCTGGAAGGGTCGCCAGAAAATCCTGCGCAAGTCCTGTCGACACATATCCCCAAAGCTGTGCGTTACTTTGCAATAGAAAGGCGTCAATACTAAAGCATGACAGACCCTTGCCGAAAGACCCCGACCTCGGATGCCGAGAGAGACGCCTAGAGGGCCGCGACTCATCGATACACCGAGCTCTATTGATTGCACAGACTGCCAAGCGTCATCACCTATAGCAATTCCTACAGCAAAACCTGCTCTAGAAAAGCGCTGAGACAGGGCCAACCCCAGAGCTGCAGGCCCTTCTAACAAATAATAACCTTCTAAAGAGGCCTACTAGACACGCAGATTAAACAGAAGTATCCCTGAAAAGAGCCCTGCGAGTAAAGCACCTCCAAATCGGTTAAGAATGTTTTCCCGCTAATGTTTCAGATAGCGTGTTCCAGAATGTCTGGTAGAACGTTTCAGGATGATCTTGCACAGAGAATACTGATATACAATGTGTGACAGTACCAAAGCTACCCGTCGACAAAAGCATACGCTCTGCCCTCACACTACACCTTGCTGACCAATTAGACGATCTTGAAAAATCAGGGGGGCTGGGGAGGGGGGAATGGGGGGGGGGGATGGGCGGAATAATAAGGCGGGGGGAGTGGGGGGGAGGTGGGGGTGGTTCGTGGCCTGCCATACAACACATTTAAGAACACAAGTGAAGTCAAGAGCTGGCTGGTGACCCTTTACCAAACTCTTCAATTCGCTGTTTAAATAACCAGAGGTACAATCATATGAACTTGATCGGCTCATCGTGCTTTGCTCCCCCAACTTCAAGATCCACAGCGGCCGAAAGATCATTAGTCCTGACCTCGTGTGCATTACTCATTCAGATAAGAGGAAATATGTAAAAGAGGATTCCATAGTTAAACAACCACACTCGCCTAGCCCCCAAATCTGTATCAAGTCTTCCGCGGAGAACATCTTCAGTGTGAGCAAATATGAGTGTGCTCGCAATACCACCATCTCTTTCCGGACCTCCAAACCCCAACACTTGACCGACATTCAATATATTCGGCGGCGGACCTTATTGAGCATAAGGGCCGCTCTTAAACCACTTCTTTCGAGATGTTGGGCGGCGCTCATATATATTCACAGAAGGAACATCACTAGTAACATTACCACACAACAGGAGGGCGAGACAACACATAGTTCGCAACTGCAGGTTTGAGAAAATGAGAGGCCTTTGTTGATGCTGACTTCAACTGGTTCTGTGGCGCTGGAATTAATTTATTCTCAATTTTCCCCCCCCCTCTCCCCACTTCCTGTCGGCTTTACGTCACCCGCATGTGGACTTGCCGGACTGGGAGCTCCTTCCGCAGCATTCTTCCCTGATCATACGGGCCTACGTGGCCAAACGGGTCCTACCTCTAAGAGGCTCGGACCGTCGGGGGCGCCCAAGCCACAAAGACTCCGGAGATACTTGGCGAGCGTTCCCAATGCGGGGGCCTTCTTCGGGACTCCGCCTGAATGATCCTGCTCCCTAGTCGGGCTGGACTTACGATATATGGTCATATATTTTTTTCTTTCCTCTTTTTTGGTTCCCAATGCAATGGTTTAAACTAGATCATCTTCTTTCTACGTACTCAGAATGAAGGCGTTAAAGGCTTTCTTAAGAACAAGGCCGCTGTGTAATTAATTAAGTCCCTAAGCTTTTGTTAACACTTGAGCGTTAACCCAGGCTCCTTGGGTTGAAGAAAAGTCTCCCCTATTTCCTCATACCTTACCCCACCCCCCTTCTTATTTTTTTTTCCTTTTACTCCTCTTCCCTCTCTCCCCCCACCTCCCTCTATTTGGCTCTTCCTCCACCCCTGCGCTAGATGTGTGCCTTTTCTAAGTGATATTTTACCTGATTAATGGCTCTGTGGGAGACATGCTGCTGGAATGGTTTCTTGGTTGACCTTTCCGGATGTTTCTGACCTATCTCTCACTGCTAGTCACAGTCCCCACATAGGTTGGTGGCTAGGTCTCCTGTGCCTAGCTTCTGCAGTTTGTTTGCTGCAAAATGTTGTAGACTTTTTATCTGTTTCCTTCAGGCAACCGTTTTGTTTAGTCCAGTTCGTTTACCACTTTCTCTGCATGGTAATAGGGGTGGGGCTCCCTGATGAGGGCTATTGGTGGTTCGCTGTACATGGATAGCTTTACTGTGTCTACCCTTAATGTTAAGGGTTTTAACATCCCGGAGCGGAGATCACGCATCTTCTATAATATGCATAAGCACAGAGCTCACGTTTTATGTGTCCAGGAGATGCATCTCCTTAAGGATCATGTGTCTCTACTGTGTGATAGATACTATCCCTCCTGGTGCCATTCCAGTAACCCTCTGGCTAAAACCAAGGGGGTTTTGCGATTTTTTTCATAGGTCACTCAACACTAAATCTTGAAGAAGTGAAAGCAGATGTAGAGGCCCGAACCTTTTTTGAATACAATGCAAGCATACGGGCACCCCGTACACTATTGCCACATTTATGCCCCAACCATAGCCAGGTCTCCTTCTGGCCCAAGTATGGATGACTAAACTCTTTTTTCCCCAGGGACCTATATCCTCTGATGGAGACTTTAATTTAGCGTAGCAACCTTGGATGGTGGATACCACCTCGGGGGCTGTCGCCAGTTTCATTAGCTAAATTAGAACAAAATAAAACGGCTGTTACGGGATATGCAATTGTGTGATGTCTGCCGCATTCTGAACCCCGCGGCTCGCGACTATACTTTCTATACTATCTGCATAAGGTTTATAGTAGACTTGACTACATCTTTCCTCAGCATTCTCTCTTGACAAAGGTGGTCAAAACCGAAATAGGTAACATCCTTTTATCAGACCATGCCCCAGTACATTGCACTTTCGCATTGCCCGCTATGAGCAGAGGTCCCTACATGTGGAAGCTTAACGAATCACTGTTAGAAGACGCGGTGTGTTTTGGTGAAATCAAACAAGCTATTAGGCATTTCATAGTTTACCACGCTACGACCAACATCCCTCACTTGAAATATACCCTAATTCGTTTTTTAAGGGGCCTTTTTAACATGGGTCCCACTGAAAAGGAGGGGGGAAAACGGGGCCCTCTTTTCTAACTGAACTGGGGGCGTCCATAAAATTGAATAGGAGAAGACTCAGGGTCCCTGCAAACCCCCAGACATCCTCCAACCTGATCGAAGCCAAGAGGATAAAAAGATTTTCTAATACCTTTATCATGGGGCAATAACGCGGGAGGGTGCTGGGCCCAGCCTTAAAAACGGGGTTTATATTTTCCCACAATAAAGTCGGGCCCAAAGGGAACATACACAGGACCCACTTCGGGGGGGCCTTCCCTTTTTTACCAGATGCTTTATAACTCCCCAAACTCCCCCAAAAGAAGGGCTAAACTCTGGAATTTCTCAAGGGCCTCCACTCCCTAGGGGTTTCCCCAACACTTTTGGGGTTTGGAAAACCTTTCTCCCGGGGAAAATCAGGGGTTCTATACTCTCACCCCAAAACCCACCCCCCACGGGGATACACAAACCCTTTTAAAATCTTGGCCCGAACTCGACTTAACTTGCCTCCTTTAACTCGGTCTCGTCCTCTTGCCCCCTTTTCCCCGGGTTTTTTTTGGGGGCCCTTAATTTACTAATCCCAAAAAAGGTAAGGACCCTACTTTTTCGATTAAGGGGCCCATCCCCCCTTAAAACGGGCACCAAAATTTTTTGGGGGGAGGTTTCGACCAGCGAACCATTCAGGGGATTGGGTTTACCTGGATCAAGTGGGGTTTTTCCCCCCAAAGGGGAACTAAGACAATACCCAAAGAAAATTTTTTTTCCTTCACCAGGGAGGGGGTGGGGGGCCCCTTGTGCCTCCCTAACTCTAAAAACTTTGAAAAGGGTATTGGGGTTCCTTTCACTGTCCTACAGCCCGCATTTACCAATGATCTACACTATAATGGCCCTCTACTCCATCCTCATGCTCAATTCGTGTCAATTTCTTTCTTTTCCCAAACCCTTTAATTCAATGCACCAGGCAGGGATTCCCTTCTCCCCCATCTTATATGTCCTCACATGTACATCTCTTTCAAAATACAAAACCCAATTAGGGGGTTTGCTTCAAAGTGCAACATAATGCTCACTTTGCAACACCTCTCTCTATATAACTCATCCTGCACTTTTTTCCTTTTGAGAATTTTTTTAGTCTTTTTTCTCTTGATAACTTCAAAATTAAACTCCAAAAAATTTGCTCCCTGTTGGTCTTGAGTACGGGGATAATAAGTTGAGACAGTCTTTCCCCTTTTGTGGGGGCCGAAGCCTTCAAATATTTTAGGGGGTTCACTTTCCCGGGCGGACCTGCAACATTTTTTTGGGGAATTTTTAAAAAACTTTCCCCCCTATATTCAAAATTTCATATTTTTGAAAGGGCCAAAAAAAGAGGGAAAAGCCCCATCCATTCACCCTTTGTGCAAAGGTGTTGTTTCCAGAGGAAGGCAAAAAAAACCAATGGGGTTTAAAAAGCCAATTGTCCTCATTTTGGGGAAAAAAATTTCCCTTCCCGACTCCAATCTGGCAACCCGGAAAAACCCCTGGATAAATTTACCCCTCTCCAAAACCCTAACAAAAAAACTTTTTAAATATTTTTTAAATTCTCCCAAAAAACCACCCAAAACCCTTTTTTGAACTCTTTTAAGTAAATTCACCATAAACAAGTTCCTCGGGCCCAGAAAATTTCCACAGTCTCACTGCTTTTACAAAAAGGGAATCCCTTTATGTTTATGTAGAAAACTTTCTTTTCCCTCAAGACTTAGGGGAAAGGGCCCCCTGCCCAAGCCTTCTAACTTATCCAGACCCCTTTGTAATAACCCTTTAAACCCCTTTATTTGGTTGATTACTTTACAGAGCTTTGGTATCGTCTCCCAAAGATGGATTTTCCCAAACTGTGCAATCCATGTTTTAAAATCGTTAAATGAAAATGTTGAAGAGGATAGGGCCCAAACTGACCCTTGTGGTACCCCACAAATTAAAAAAGCAATCCAGTCAGATTAAAACCTTTAATTACTACCCCTTTTTTTACCTTTTTCTTCGGATTTTGGGCGCGGTTTGGGGCAGCAAGACTTTTCGTGATAGCCCCCTAAATTAAAAATAGTTAAGATGAATAATTTTTTCCTCGCCTTTTTTATCGTTCCAACGATCCCTCCCCCTCCCCCGGTCCTTTTCAAAACGCTCCCAAAAAAGCATCATTTCCCCCCCCAAATTTGGGGGAAAAAAAAACCAAGAATAGCGAAAAAAACCTCAATAGGGCCAAAGGGGGGAGGGGGGGCCCGTCCCCCAAACCAATCTGAGGGCTTATTTTTGGCGGCCTCATGGGTTTTAAAAGGGGGGGAAATGGTTTTTTCCCCTGGACGTGCCAAACCTTTTGGGGCTACTTAGAGCCCGCAATGTGAACACCGTTGACGGCGCTTCCCGTGGACAGCAAAATGATTTGTTTCCTAAGGCTAGTCTTTGCGCACCCTTTGGGTTCCCCCACAAAATACGATTTTCATCTGGCGAGCATATGGTGCACATCGGGGGGTTTAAATGATGGAAAAGCTTACTCCGGTTTACTGGTAATCCTGCCTCGCTGCCTTGGGCTCCAAAGGGATCCTAGACCTCAAATTTTTCCCAAAAACCTTCTTAACCCCCCCCCACAATTAAAAAAACAAAAGGGAAAAGGGTTGGGTCGGGTGGGAGGGAATGGAAAGGGAGGGGCTGGCTTTCAGAAATGCCGATTTTTCCCCATTTTCTTAAAATGGGAAAAACAAATTTTTTGGGGTTTAGGATTTTTCACAGGGCCCTCACCCCTTTTGAAAAACCATTTGGCCAAGGGGGCAATGCCTCCCAACCCATCTTATCTTTGCCCAAATTTTATAATCTTTTTTGTTCAGGGACTCACAAGCTCACCCCCCCTTCCTAAAACGGGTTGGCCTGGGGCGGGAAAAAATTTTCCCTTTTGGGGACCCCCCAAACCTTAAAGGGGGAAAAAAAGGAAAATGGGCGAAATCCCAACCCCACGGGGCCTTTTTTGACCTCATATTCCCTTTCCGCCCCCCAGGAGTTAAAATTCAAAAACCCTTTCCCGATGGGAAAAGAGTTCCGGGTTTGTTGGCCAAAACCGGGGTTTTAAACCCCCATTTTCCCCTAATTTTCCCGGAGGGTTGGGCCCCGGCGGGTGGGGGCAAAGGAGCATATTTTGGGGGAGCTGCCCCGGGTATATCTCCTTTTTGGGGGAAAAGGGGACCCCTATAATACGGCTGTAACAGGCATGCAGATACAGAATGACCCCCGGGAACCCTGCCTTTTTCTATGCTTCCTCAGCGGAATCCGACCCCAAAAAAGGGGGGACCCCTGGTTTTTCTTTATGTTTGGGGGGCCAAAAAACCCCAAAAGTTTTAATCCCAGGGGTCTGGGGGTCCCCCGGCTCCCCCCTCCTTTTCGATTGGTTTTTGGGGAGCTCTTCTTTCCCAACGCATGGAAAGGGGTTACGGTTAACAGCATTGAAGGGAAAGGGGGAAAAAAAGGACCCGGGGTGGGGGGCTTGGATGGCCCCCTTTAAATGCCTCCTCCCAATTTTGCCTCCCGTAAGACCACTTTTGGGTTTTTTTTTTGGGGGCTGACTCCTCTCCGGGGTTTAAAGTTGTTCATTATGGCCCCTGCCCCTATTTGTGTTAATTGATCCTTCCATTTCGGTGACACTACCCTTGCAGAGACTACTTGGTTTTCTCGTTTTTTCTTGGAGTTTTTTCTGCGTGCGAATGAAGGACTACGTGTCTTGTTTAATTCCTTCTTTTTCTGTTTTTCTTCTTTCGTTTTTGAACATCCAATTTGTATTTTTGGGCTATTCTCATAGTCAGCAGGTCTTTGTATAGTTAGAATATATGCCGCCAGGGTACTCAGAACCCCTTACCGTGGATGCCGTGGGCGTTATAGAGTTACCGCGGCAGATTTGTGATGTATTTATCCCATCTAGTACACTTACACTGTGTAATCTGTTGGTATATGCTGTATTTGAGATGTTCTCAATAAAGTTTGGAATGTGAAAAAAAAAAAAGAAAGGGTACAAAGCTCCCACCAAAACAAAAAACAGGTGTGCGGTACATTCTGCCTGGTGTGTGATTATCCCATTTCACCCAGGGATCTGGGAAACGCGATGGACTAAAATGAACAGCTGAATCGGAGCTGTGTTATGAACACTTGAGTATAGCACATATATCAAAATGCCAGAAGTTTATGAAGTGCTTGAAATTTGTATGCACAAAGAATTGTTAGAATAAACGTTTCTATATGGTTTACCGTATCCGATTTACATGTTATATGGCCATAAACTGTATATCCATTTGCAGTGAACATCTTTGGTATATGGTTAATATGGTTAATAGGTAATCTGTTGTAGTGCCAGTGAAATATGTGACTATTTGATGTAATAATTTCTATTTCTTGTATATTAAACTAATTATAATTTCCATTGTTGTATCACAAGTTATAATCACGAAGGCTTGCATACCTCTGTTTAGCTCTCAAGCCTACAGACTTTACTTAATTTACGACCTAAGGGGGCTCCGCATCGTCTGGTTTCGAGTGATTCTGTATTTTATTATCTTAGTCTCAGAGAGCTGGCCCCTCCATGATACAAGATGAGGTCATGCAAAAGAACTTTGTATTCTAAGTGGACACAATACGTAGGTTGTGTCTGCCTGTTTTTTTTAAAGACATATGACAACCAGAGAGGCTTTGGTGAAATTAGAAGCTGAGGACACTCTCGCTGGTGTTGAGTCCCTTCTGGAGTTCCCTGTTTTCACCATTTAGCTTCTCAATGGTTGAAGTTATAAAACAGGTGATGTTGTTATAAGCTCTGAGGAGGTGAAGTTTGTAAGTATTTAACCTTCGTAAATACATATTTAGCAAAACTGTCCCCAATGTCACACTATTTTCTGTAACCAGTTTATTCTCTTACTTATATGTTATATTTGATCATACTTGATTCCAATGTAAAATAAAATTGTGTTGAACCCTGACTGATTGGCCTTCTTTAAAGCTTTACCTAGATCCTGTATTGAAAAACTTGGCAAAACATAATTTGACCTTAAAATTCTGACCTTAAAATTCAATTTGTAACAAAATTCCAATAATCTGGAATTTTAAAGTTTCTGTTCAGTAATCCAGAAAATAGAATAAAATTGTGTAAAACATGTCTGTTGTTGGGATTTGTTTGTTCTTGCTGCTCTCGAGGGTCTGCTGGGCCATAGCTTTGTTTCCAGTTAGACGGATAAGGAGTGCAGCTAGGACATAATGTTTTCCTTGCAGAGGCTAGAGCAGGAGACTTGTGTACGGTGGTTTTTGGAAGCTATAATGCTTACCTTGTCGACCTGCTTTAGTGATGTTGAAAAAATTTAATTGAGTGATCAGATTTCCAAGTATTTAGTCCGTGCTGTAGAAACAGCAAGGAGGGGGTGCTCAGAAGAGGAGATAGGAACAAAGAGCTGTTTTAAATATACAGGACAGATTGCTATTACAGTGTTATTTAAGAAAATAGCAATTCAGCAAATAAGGTACCCTGTAATAGCTCAGACTCAGGTCTCTTTATCTGGCAGGATAGATCTAGAGAAACGCAGGAGAAGTGAGTTGTTGTGAACAATGGACCATTCACAGATGAGCAGTGTGAAAGTTTTATTGCCTCTAAATTGCCTCTAAATTGATGTGTGGAGTCTGATGTCCGCGATCTCTGCAGTGAATATCTTAGATGGGTTCAGATCTGTCTTCAAAGTTGAATATTGTCATATGTTTGTATTCCCCAAAGTAATCTGTATCTCTAGGGTTTCAAATGGCCTTTTAATTTGTTCTTTTATTGCGTTTTGTGCTACAAAAATGTTAAAGCCACAGGAAAATTTATAGTTTCTGATTGTGCAGGTACACAACACTTGGTATACAGAATATAAATGCCCCCAGGATCATTTAGTCCTGTGTGTGTGGAGAAAATTTTTGTTCTGTCTTTGCCCATTATATGAGAATAGTTTGCAGCTCATTACCCTACAGGTATATGTAGTTATAGAAAGGATGTTTATATCTGGAGATGTTAGGTGCATGATCTGACCTGACTATTTACTATAAGAAATATTAGTTCTTATAATTACTGACATGTTTGTGGTTTTTTTTCCAGGCAAATCTTCCTGATATATTTGATTTAAAATTGAACTGCTTATTCCTAAAGTTATGACACATGGCTGTTATATGTTACAGGCTATTTTCTGTAAGAGTAAGAGTAAGTTTTTGTGATAGACGTCCTTTTAAATTGGGTCAAAAAGAAAAAAAAGTTTTTTAGCCTCACTGTGACTTGTTGTTCTCCAGCTGCATTCCCAGAAAGGAAGAGGGAGCTTCTGGACGCTGCATTCTCTGTGTTATTTTAAGTCGCCCTCCCTCCCTGCATTCCTCTGCTTAGACAAAGGACCAATTTGGTCTTTATTGAAGGAAAATGTTTGTTTGTTTATTTGTAACTGACCTGTTTTTGTCCTTACAGGTAACTAGGTAACATTTTGTAGACAATGTATGGTACCATACAGAATATAGTTGTGTGTGCATTGTAAGCATATACAATGCATGTGATGTCTGGTTTAAAAGTGACCTATAGGTGAGATATAAAGGATATTCTCTTAAATTGGTCATTGTTAAAACTATCAGTATCAGTGTGAGACCTCACTGGCAATTCCTCCACACAGAGTTCCCAAGGTTAGAGACAACTGGAAATATGGACGGATTCAAAATTTTTCAAGGTGAACTAACATTAAATATAAATTCTTTGTAAATTGCCGTGTCCCACCCACTTACTCAGCATGGTATAACGAAGAGTACTCCCTTTTATATAATACGTACATTAATAATGACATTCTGCACATCTATTGCTTTCACCTTCATTTTCAGAAGTATTGACTGTGGCAAATTTTATTGTTAATATTTGTTTGCTTCTTTTGATTTTCAGAATTTCCTAGACTCAACAATGAGCGTCACTCTTCTATTTACGAATGTACTAAGATATACTATTACCGTATATATACTTGAGTATAAGCCGAGTTTTTCAGCACAAAAAATGTGCTGAAAAATCCCCCCTCGGCTTATACTCGAGTCACTGTCGGCACTCAGGCGCTGCGATGGCCCGTGCGCCGACAGGGACGCTTCAGTTATATGCGACTCCTCAGGGAGCGCATATAACTGAAGACCGAGTGAGCGCACAGTGTCCGGGTGCTGCGCTGGCCCGGGCACTGTCCGCGATCCCTTCACCTATATGCGACTCCTCCGGAGCGCACACAGGTGAAGGGATACCACTGCGGGGCACAGAGCGAGCGCTCCGTGCTCCGCAGTGGCCTCCAGGCGGCCGCAAGCAGACTCGTGGCCGTCCGGAGCTTCCGGCACAGGCAGCGTGTGTCATCACGCTGCGTGCGCGGCCTGATGACGTCACCCGCCTGTGTCGGGAAGACAGGACAGCGCGCGGGAGGCCGGAGTAGCGAGTAGGCGGAGCAGCGAGGGAGACGGAGCAGCTGGGAGTCAGGTAAGTGTTTTTTTTTGTTTTTATAAACTGCCTATACCTGCCTACAGCCGGCCCTATACCTTTCTATACCTGCCTACAGCCGGCCCTATACCTGCTCTGTACCTGCCTACAGCTGCCTATACTTGCCTACAGCCGGCCCTATACCTGCCTTATACCTGCCTACAGCTGCCTATACCTGCCTATACCTGCCCTATACCTGCCCTACAGCTGCCTATACCTGCCTACAGCCAGCCCTATACCTGCCTATACCTGCCCTACAGCTGCCTATACCTGCCTACAGCCGGCCCAATCCCTGCCTACAGCTGCCTATACCTGCCATACACCTGCCTATACCTGCCTACAGCCGGCCCTATACCTGCCTACAGCTGCCTAGACCTGCCCTACAGCTGCCTGTACCTGCCTACAGCCGGCCCTATACCTGCCTACAGTTGCCTATACCTGCCCTATACCTGCCTACAGCTGCCTATACCTGCCTACAGCCTGCCCTATACCTGCCTATGGGGCCATATACCTGCCTATTATACCTGCCTATTACCTGCCTATTACCTGTGTATGGGGCCATATACCTGCCTATAATCTGCTTATGGGGGACATATCACTGCCTATTACATGCCTATGGGGCCATATACGTGCCTTTTGGGACATATACCTGCCTATACCTGCATATAGGGCTATATATCTGCCTATAATTGCCTATGGGGGACATTAAACTGCCTATGTAATTTTATTGGTATCCATTTTTATTTTTAAAATTTACCAGTAGCCGCTGCATTTTCGAGTCAATAAGTTTTCCCGGTTTTTGGGGCAAAAGTAGGTGCCTCGGCTTATACTCGGGTCGGCTTATACTCGAGTATATACGGTATCTGCTTATGTAAAGTAGAAAAATTCCAATAAAAACATTATGATCCAAAAAAAATAATAATTTTAATATCTTGCATTGTGCACACATTTTAGGTTTGAAAAAGTTTTTTTGTTATAATGTTGTTTTATTGACCCTGTTGCTAACACTTTTTTTGTTCTCCTCCTTTGCTTGAATGGTTAACTGTCTGGGAATGTGATTAATTGTCTGTTTACTTTCAGGAGTGAAGAAGAGATTTCTAGTGATCCAATGAGATCTAATGAAAGACATCACTTGTTGAAATTAAGCCCCGGGGCATATAAAATGTAACCCTGAGTTTATTCGGTAGTACTACTGTAATTGTTTTTGGTAAAAACTAGATTTTTAGTTCAAAGTGTTCCCAAACTGAACACAACTGTGCATTCCTTATTGGATAATTTTTTGTTTGGAGCTCCAGTTCATAAACGGTTAACAAAGAATTTGTGTGCATTAAAGGGAAAACACCAATGTTTCCCCGTGAGTGTGATGTGATGGGCCATATGTCTGTGATGTGATTTGTGTCTATGTTTTTTGTTTTATGTTTTTTTGTTGTTATGTCTATAGCGCATCGCTACTAACTTGTTGACATTTTTGGATACTACATGGTCATGTTATATTGCATTTTTTAAGTTGTGTCTTTTCTTTTTTTGCATGTTATTTTGTCTCTATATAAGAAAAAGGCCTGAGTAAAGATTTAAAAATACTCTAGGGCTAATTGATTGATTAGCTAATTGTCAAACAAGATGCCACGAGGTAGTGAGAATTTATGACATAGAAAGCAATACCGTGATGTAGTGAGGATTTATGACATAGAAGGTGTTAAAGGTTTTATTCTAATATCCCGTGAAAGAATATTTGGAGAGGGCAGGGAAAGTTTCCATGTCTTTCGGTTTATAAACAGTAAAGTGATTGATTCTATTGTGTGTTTGGCCCATACAGATGGGTGGTGATCTTTCACTTTCATGACATTATTGGGATTTGTTATGAGAAGGTAAATGCTGAAGAAAAATCATGACTTATGTAAACATATTGCATTACACAAATGGGAACAAGAGTCAGGAAAAATCTAGTGATGGTAGTTTGTAACACCTATGATCTGCTGTGCAATCCACTATGAGGATAAAAAGGTTTTGGTATGTTTGTGCGCTGATATTAGTTTAAAAGCTAATAATCAAGTTTTCTAATGATGTTATCTTCAAAGTGGTTATATTCTCCGGTGACAAGATGGTCGATTGTGGAACAGAAAGAAGAAATGTGTTTTTTCCTTTTCTCTTGTTATGTCAGGAAACTGCAAAGGCCAATCTAGGCAGAGGTTTTTTTTTATAAGTTGGAGTGACAAAACCCAGTGTGATATTTCTTGCTATGAGACTTTCATTTATTGAAGGGTGGTGAGGATCCGACGGAGGAAGTAACCAGATGGACACTTCTCCTGACCTACTGCTGTTAAGTGCCCAAGACTAGATTGCTGCTACGCCCACCAACCAGAGTGTCATGTACCCCCACCACACAGCCTCATTATATGTGATACTTACAATGAATGGAGTCCTTGTTTATCACCAGCAAAGATTCAAATTTGTTTTTGAATTTCATCTTCAGTATGTGCAGATTTCAAAAGAGCCTGAAGAAACGGAGATGGGTGTTTGCCAAAGTGTCAAGAGATGCCCAAGATGCACTGCTACAGAGATGGATGTCTGCAAAGGGGCCAACCCCAAGACAACCCAGCACTGCTACAGAGCAAAGGTGCCAAGCTATATCCAAGACAAAGCTGCCAAGCAGATGCTCAAGACAAATCAACATTACCACTGACTGCCATGTCTGCACGAGCATTACCACTGACTGCCATGTCTGCACCAGCCTTACTACCACAAAGGGGCTCTAATGTCTGCACCAGCACTGCTACTGCAAAAGGGGTTCTAATGTCTGCAACCTCCTGTCCTATCATCACAGCAAAAGATGGAGACAGACCTGTTTGTTATATTTTTCAACGGGAAGGGGAAATCAGATACAAATTTAATTTGCTTTCATCAAATATTTTGTAACTTTAAGTTCTAAGAAGGACTAGAAGAGGACAGAGACTGCTACAGAATAAAGAGAGACTTTTCCATTGCTTTGATTGTCAAACACACAGAACTTTTTTTTTGCTTTTACAATTTTTGTTTTCAGCCTAGAACCATGGCCACTGTGGTTTCCTGCACATAGCAATAGAAAAGGGTTACGGTGAATTAGTCCCCTGAGCAACCTAGGGGTGAGAGTTGAAACTTAATTGATTGTTTGAAAGGTCCACAGTAGGGCAACTTTAGTGTAAGAGCTCACATGGACCCCCACATATCTACACAAATGTTTAGATATAGAAGAAGTTGATAGATTGTGATGGTATATAGCAAGTGAAAAAGAATATTGATGGTGCTAGAAGAGTATATAGCAAATTTCACTCGGGATATTTCTCCAGAATATCCCGAGTGTATGACTTCAAATAGTCAAGGGTGGATTGTAGTGCCAGTGAAATATGTGACTATTTGATGTCATAATTTCCATTTCTTGTATATTAAACTAATTATAATTTCCATTGTTGTATCACAAGTTATAATCACACAGGCTTGCATACCTCTGTTTAGCTCTCAAGCCTACAGACTTTACTTAATTTACGACCCAAGGGGGCTCTGCATCGTCTGGTTTCGAGTGATTCTGTATCTTCTTATCTTAGTCACAGGGAGCTGGCCACTCCATGATACAAGATAAGGTCATACAAAAGAACTTTGTATTCTAAGTGGAAAATATGTCGGTTGTGTCTGCCTGGTTTTTTTTAAGACATATAACAGCCAGAGAGGCTTTGGTGACATTAGAAGCAGGTACCCAGTGCTGAGGACGCTCTCGTTGGTGTTGAGTCCCAGCTGGAGTTCCCTGTTTTCGCCATTTACTTCAAAGGTTGAAGTCATAAAACAGGGGATGTTGTTATAAGCTCGGGGAGTGAAGTTTTTTAAGTATTTAATCTTTGTAAATACATATTTAGCAAAACTGTTCCCAATATCACAATATTTTCTATAACCAGTTTATTCACTTACTTATATGTTATATTTGATAATAATAATTAATAATAAAATAAAATTGTGTTGTACCCTGACTGATTGGCCTTCTTTAAAGCTGTACCTTGATCCTGTATTGAAAAACTTGGCAAAACATCTGTCTTCCAAAATTTCAGAAAAAAATTTTTCAAATCTTGTCCAAAAAGCCCAGAAAAAAACCATCAACTTAATCTCAGAAAGATTTTCTGACACCGAATTATAAAACAAAATCTACATTAAAAAATCTGAATATGAATTGAAGTTTTATCATTACATCTACCTCCCAGCCTGAAAAAGTATATTGCATTTTCTCATGCAACTTCCCGACCTGCAAATTGTGTAACCGACTCCAATGCACAAATAGTTTTGTTTCCACTACCACCAAAGAGGAACATAGAATACACTCTTATCTATCCTGTAACTGCACATACATGATCTATTTGATCACTTGTACCTGTGGAATCCAATATCTGGGCCGTACTACAACTATGTAAAAGGATACATGGCTGCAAAGTTAGCATAAAACATAAATATTACATAGCCCTTTGTGGGGATTTAACTCAGTGGTAGCACAAATACAATGTCCTTGCATACGTTTTAAGACTTTTGGCTTTTATTTAGCCACAGTTCACACAGAAAAAAAAACACATACTGGCTTAACTTCAGCCCTGCAACAGAAAATACACAGTCTGTATGGATAACTCACAGTCTCTTGACCTGTAAGTGTTCCTGGGTTTCAGTCCTCACCCAGATCAGGGGAATGGGCATACGGCAGACTGTAGGCTGGAGCACAGACCCTCCACCTCTGCCTCAGTCAGACAAACCAAACTGACTGGGAACTACACCCCCTGATTCCCCATACTTAAGTAGGCCTGGCAAAACCTGGTCTGGATACATGGGAGCAGTCCTCCAACCCTACTCTTTAGACTGCTCCAGTAAAAGCTTGGCCCAGAATGACTGCTTTTCAGCAGTCATACTGTCAGGTTCATTATTAATTTAAAAACATTAAACTCTGTTCATATCCATTGATTATATCTCAAAACTGTCTATATACTGTGTGCATAAACTATTCTCTATCAATATTACCCTTGACCAGTTTAATACAGATATTATACGCTTGGAATGCATAGCTTCTGCAAGGAAAACTACCTTCAGGATGTACCTGTTCTGAAAGACGCTGAGGACATTAAATGGACTCCTTATGGCTTACAAATAAACTAGCTTATACAGCACAGTAGACAAGATGGCGCAGAGTATACAGTTTCAACATCCAGTATTGGAATAACAAGTTGAAGTAAACAAGTCCTTATATAGAGTTGTTTTGACGGACTGTGCAATATTATGCAACGCATGCAGAAATGAAGGATTGATGTATATCACCATATATGAACTTATATTTTGATTTCCTTATAAACTTGCTTCCCCAAAAAATAATTAACCATTGATCAAACAACACATGCTTATGACATTGTAATACATATCAAATGGTATAAAACTCTGTACTTCCTTATATTAAATCAGAACTACTTTCCAGACAAACCTGTGTGGAGTGTAATTCCTTGGAGCTCCAGCTGTTTACAGCAACATATATATTTTAATTTGGAAGAGATAGCAATTGCAGCAGTACAGATAAAAGGATAGATTTGTACTTTAAATTTGGTGCTCGTAACTCGTGAAACAATATCGAGGAAACGCAGAGAGGGAGCACTCGTCTTTTCTGGGGCGCCGCCCTTCATGGCCGTATCAATCTGGGCAGCCTGACACACGTGACTAGTCAACACAAAAATACGGGTAAGTACACTGTTTTCTTTGAATTCAGTGTCTTATTCCGTTTCAGGCTGCTTATTTTTGTCTGGTTGTGGTTGTCGCCTCAAATTGTAAAAAACCTGTTTCGGCCTAAGTGGCTCCTCTGTTTTAATCTTGTGCGCGTACCATGTGCGTGAACTTTGGCCGTACGCCATTGCTATCTCTGGTTGCTTGATGTGGTTGCTCTTAATAGATCGTGCTGCTATAGTCTCTGTTATCAGCATCAATACAGTCTGAGTCTAGACTTTCTATTTTGAATACGCAGTACCCATTCCACCGTTAGTTACTCTTTTACACAGGAGTAAACTGCAGCCTGTCAGATCATTTGTCTTAAGTGAAAAATCCTTCATATCCAGCTCTAATACACGCTGTGATATACCGCTGATATGCCCGTGGTGACTGGATAGAATATCTTCCTCTTTTATTTCTGGGTAGATGGCAGCTGGCTGTTATTTAGTTAGAGGGGTTGTAGGTAGCTAGTGTTAAAGCCTCTCAATAGGAGAGGTGGACAATCTGTCTTGTCCTTTTGAGGATACCTGTCAGTAGACAGAGGGTATTGAGCATTCCTGTCAGTAGACAGAGGGTAGTGAGGATACCTGTCAATAGACAGAAGAGATACCTGTGAGCAGACAGAAGTGATTCCTGCTTACTTCGTGTTCCAGTAGACTGAAGAGATTTGATAGGGACAGTTTTAGGTGGATGACGTGATTAGCACTCTCCGGGCTAGCTTCCTTAAGCATTAGGGCTAGATTAGGGAGCAGCTGAGATATCACAGCATATCTGTGCTTACTTTTCTTTTTTCCGCCGTCAGCGGACACACATTGAAGCCTTTGTGTATATTTCCTCTTTCTACATATGCATTACCAATTTTAAACAGGCTGTATTTTCGAGACGCAGGTTGCCTTTAAGGGGGTTTCTGCCAGTGTGTGGAACTATATCTGTCGGGGTTCAGTCGCGTGCTGCCTTTTATAGCGCAGAATATAGACCACCCCCAAGTGCTTTTATTTTGGGGTTTATTATCGATCTCATATGGATCTTTCAAGAAAAATTTAATCAAAACCCAAGCTGTTTAAAGTTTTTACACCTTCTCAGTGGAAAGGCGGAGGGAAGAAACATATTGTGTTTACGCAATTAATGAAGATTTGTAATTTGCACCCGGGGGAATTCAAGTCCACCTATGGGGGCAAGCTTGAGGATTGTAAAGGGGTACTGATGATTAAAAAATTTTACCCAAACGCATTGGCGTGGAACAAACAGCAACGCCATCACTAAGGGGAAAAAATTTTGTTGAGCTTGAATGCAAAGATAAAAAAGGGAATTTAACTCATTCATTTACTCTAATGCAGAAACCCCCTCCCTCGACCCCAGGGGTTTACTTCCCCCATTGTGGTCGAGAATCCTATTTTTGCAGAATATTGTTTTAGTGTGGGGGGGGGACGCCCCCCCCCCCAATCCCACCCCGCATTTCCCCAACTGCCCCAATACTGGGACACCACTTTCCCCTGGGAGCCTTTTGGTTGGGTCACATTCCTTCCCGTCAGAGATATTAAAAAAAGAGCCCTGCCCCCCCCAGCGGCGGCCTATTGGTACAAACCCCCTTCCCCACTTCCTGTGGTCAGCCAGTTGCTAAAAACCCCCCAACTCCCACTTCCGATTGGCCATGTTGCTCATCCTCATCCGCCCCGACCTACATTCCCGGGGAAGGGCCTACCTGCGGGGCCCTTGATACACCCCAATGTTTCTTCCAAATTATTCACAATGATGCAGCTGCACCCCCCTCATGCAATCCTTGCTGGTGCACTCTGTCCCCCAACCCTCTTCCTTTGCTCACTACATCGGGAACTTTTTTTACCTTTGTCTCTGTTTTCCCCCTTTCCCCCAAATTTAGCACTGCCGGGTTTCTGCAGAGGTTTTAAGTTGCTATTGCTGTCGGGGGCTTTACCCTAAGGGGACACCAAAAAGAACTTTTGATGGGAATTGATGACACGATACTTTAATTCCCCAGTTACTCTGACAACCTTTATGATGAACCAGCTATTTAGACGGGAAAAATTTTACACCAGACCTCTTCCCTCCCCTAGTGGGGAAACCCCCAAACCGAACAAGCCTTCTTATTACCTTATTTGGGGGACTTTTTACCCATCATGTTGTTAAAGGCGTATTTTGTTTCGGATACTACGCTATTTCAACCCTACTTATCCACACCCACAACTTCGAGGCGGTTTGTCAGGGCAACTTGCTCGTCACGGTGGACTTGATATACAAAAGGCTTGTGATGCCCTTCTTGCTCGTGCTGAAGGCACTGCCTTCCCTGTTTCCGCAGTTCTGGACACCCCTGCTGGCAATTTGAAGTGTAAATACATCATTCATGCATACATCATTCATCCATACATAACACTTAATCCCATGATAATTGTGTAAGCCTACTGACTCAAACCATTCACAATATACTGGCATTGGCACAAGATAATAAGTTCAAGTCTCTGTCTATACCCCTCATTTCTGCAGGCCTTTTCAACTTCCCGTCCATGCTGAGTGTGAAGACCTTACTTTCTGCCTTGCTGGATCATGGACCTATCCCACCATTATGGGAAATACGGATTGTTGTTCTAACGGATGCCATGGCCACATGACTGAAGCACACTTGGCTAGCGCTTACTCCTTCATCTCCAAAACACAATAAGACCCCTATCTCTCCTCCTGACATATCCACCAGGACTTCAATGTTGCCTTTACCAGCTACACCTACTCCTGCCACTGATTTGCTACTTGATTGGGCAACTGTTTTACCTCCCCCGCCACCACAACCCATGGATACCATCTCTCCATCGATCCCTGCCAACAATCCTTCACACACTCTGTCCCAGGATTCAGTTTCCCTTCCTCTCCTTCCTCAAAGTAATCCTTCAACCAAAGACCGACCAATTTATGTGCCTTTTACTCTTTCTCAAGTCAATTACCGGACCCTGACAAGATTTCTATGCCATTTTACCGTGCCATTTCTCAAATCCAAAAAACTTACTCCGCAAACTGGAAAGATCTGTATCATGTTGCCAACATAAAGGCTGGAGAGTCCTTCTGGCCTATCATTAAGTCTGCCCTGCAAGAAGACACTGTGGCGGATACCTGTGCCTACTCTTCTGGGGAGGAGTTCTGCCGTAGACTCCAAGCCTGGGCCAAAGAATATTTAGCTGAGTCCTCAATCAATCTTTTCAATTCCACTCAAGGCCCCGATGAAAATGTGGAGAAGTTCTACAACAGATTGTCTGCTTCATTTCAAGACAATGGTTTTGACCTCAATACTAAAATTATTCAACGTTTCCTGGCATCCTCGTTTGTTCAAGGCCTATTTAAACCAAGTCGGCAATATTTAGAAACTGTTCACCCTGAATATGCTGAACTGCCTGGAAACCAACTTCTCTCCATTGCAAAGGCCCAAAGTTCCTTGCTGTCTCAAGCTGATTCCTCTCATCCATTGAAGAAGATTTCTAAGGTGGCCGTATTCCAAGAACACATTCCTGATCCTATACTCTATAATCAGCCTATGTAAGTTTACCCTGGATATTCACCTAAAAATGATTCACGTTTTTTTCAACCGCACTTCCCCCCCAGGACGTGGCAAACCTCAAAAGCCCTGCTTCTACTGCCAAAGACCTGGTCATCTGTCCAGAAACTGCCGAACCTAAGCCCGCGACGACTGCAGGAATCTTGCTGCTGCTGGACAACATTTTCCTCAGAATTAGAATCAAGTCCAAACTCAGTTTAAGGTTTCTGGCTCACCACAGACAAGATTTAATCAACAAGCGCAACGCAGACCTATGTCTCATAATAATCCTTTCGCTAGACCTCAAATCAACTACAATCAATTCCAAGAGGCTTATCCTGATGATGCAGCCAACTGGCGACCACCTCCTCCTCATTCAATTCCTACCCTCCTCAAGCATAGGATTTCTCGGCAAGCATGTGTTACTTACTTGTTCCATTTCAAGCGAAAATTTCCTACAGCAAGTCTTTCTGGACTGTTTTGTTTACGTCCTTCCCATCGCAATGGCCATCAATTCTTTCTTGTAGACACCAGGTGCTCAGGCCAGAATCTGTCCTTGAAAATCTTTCTGATATTCTCCGGATGTCATCCTGTTCCCTGGGAGTTACATTTCTGTTGTGGGAGTGGAATCGGCAACCGGCCCAACTCTAACATCGCTTGATCCGTGCCTGTTCAGTTGGACATCATGGACTCCTATCGCCAGACTACTTGTTTCGCCTACCTGTCCCACTAACTTGCTTGGAGCGATCTTTCTGTCAAAAAAATGAATGCTAGCTATCAGATGATTTCTGAAATGGTTTTTGGATTTTGATTCTCCTGTATATCATGAAGTCACTCTGCGCACTGGAACGCTTCCAAGCTCTTCTTTTATTCATCCTAGATACCTTTCCTCATTTCCTAATGATTCTTGTCGCAATCAAGTCTCTCCTGAAGTATGGTCACAAAGTGTCCCGATGATGTTGCCTACTTTCTGTTGCACCAGTCCAGTGTTTCTTGAAAGCAGGCCATAACCGCAATCCCGTCGCGCTTGCGCCCCAATGTATCCCTTGAACACATGACCAAGAACTTACTCTGGAAAACTAAATCACGCTTCCTTCCTGGATGTAAAGGTGTGCTTTGTCAATCGCACTGCATTTTCACATGTGCTAATACAACCTGTTCCCTGTTCGCAAGAAAGGTTGTCCCTGGGTGAACAAAAATTAGCGTTTGGAGTTCAGATTTAAGAGCAAGAGAGTGCCTCTCACTGTTTTTGAGGACCGCCGTGGTCTGCCGAACGCGCATGTACTTCTCAGCCGGAAGTGCCGGGCTCATTTGCTACATGCTTCACAGTTGTTTATGCTCTCCATGCAATGCTTGCTTCAGTGTCCCTTTTACTACACGGGATTCTCAATACCTCTTTGCTTCTTCATTATCGTTGGTAACTCAACTCACCTGGACTAGATGCCTCAAGGGGCCCAGGAATTTTCCAGTCGATTCACTCAAGCTCTTTCATGCCTGTCTTCACCTTAGGATCCTGGAAAACACTCTTGAGGTCCAACTCTAAAAAGTATGTGGATGATATTTTACTCTGTGATCCTGGGACCTTCCAACTTGTGCCATCAGTTCTCTCAGTCCTTTCTTCAAACATTTTTGCATCCATAAACTGCAAGGTTTCAAAGTTGCTAAACTCCAATGGTGTTGTGGACAAAGTTGTTTTTCTTGGGACACTGTTATCTCAAGGCACCAAACACCTTTTGATGAATAGCTGTGATGACACATCCCATTCACACTTACAATCTCAAAAAAGACTGCAGGAATTTCTAGGCCTCCATCATATACTTGACAGAACAATGGGATAACCAATGCCTCTAGCTTGTGCATAGCTACTACTATGCCTCTGTTCCAGGACATTTTCTTGTCAAAGCCACAGCCCTCCAGCCTTGACGGCCGAGGCTACGGAGGCAGTGCTTCTGTGAATCTCAAAGAACTTATTCTCGAAGCTCCTGTGCAGCTGAGTATCCCGGGAGCTACTCACACCTTTACCACCTTTGGTTCTCTCCGAACCTCAAGGACAGCCTCTGGTGTTTTGGCTCAAAAACATGGCAGATTCGTATCTAGACCATCTAGAGCTACTATTCTTGCAAGAGAGAACGCGTGTCGCACAGAGTGCTCCGCTACTGCCTCAGAGAGCTGTTGTGCCTGCAAACTCCATTCTTGAAAAAAATTCAAGACATCGTTTTGGGACATCCTGTGACTACGCTGGCCACCTCATGACTCATCCAGGGATTTATGGACACAATCGCAGCATCCTTACCATCACCAACAATTGTAATCTTTACGACTATCAATGCTCATTACTGTATGCCTTAAAAAATGTCACCTTGAAGAGATGCACTACCATCAAACCAGCCACCCTTGCTTCTCTCTCAAAGGGGGAAAGATGGAGACCCGCTAAATGTACCACACATGAAGGAAGATGAAGACTACTTCAGATGATCAGATTGCCGTTGAACAAGATGGAGGCTGAAACTTCCCCCTTCCTAACCTGTCTCATGTTTCCAAGCTGGAGAACCCACATTATGTCTTCTTTACAGATGGACAACGATACAAGATTTGCAGGAATTCGTGTTACAAATATAAAACATTCATTTATTGTAGCTTCTTTAAAACATGAAACTTTTTATGTGCACAAACTTGTGCTACTTGCGTTGCTGACAATGAGTAGAAAGGGACACAGTATTCCGTTGTCAGTAGTCCAAGTCATGGATACAACTTGTAATACTCACAGCTCGTCTCACTAATGCACGGGTAGCTAGCAGTCACGTTCAGTAAATGTTTTGGGTATTTCTCTTTTCCTTAGTGGAGCTCGAGATCTGTGCAGATCAGGCGAGGGTCCCGAGGTGAGAGTGTGACGTTTTGGGGGATCTCCCCTTTCTCAATCAGGTATTCACTGTCCCTCTGACATCCTTTTATACTCAACCATTATTGTGCATCTATAGTTTAGAACGAACAACATTATTAAAAACCAGAGCGACACTGTATTAAGCCAATATATACAATAAGAAAAATACTGGATAATTATTTACAAGAATACCATGAGATTCAGATCTTCGTTTAAGCCTGCAGGGGCTAATGTGTTCAATCGGAAGATCCAAGCATCTTCCCTTTGTAACAGATGTTTCCTCTCCAGGTTCTCACCTTCTCTACATTTCACCTCTTCTAAAACACACCCACGTAACTCTGCTACTCCGTGACCTAATTCCTGGAAATGTTTCGCTACGGTGGTCTCCCCGTATTTTTTCTTAAGTGGATCCTCTGTTCGTACCTCCCTCTTCACTGCTGTTCTAATAAAGTGAGTATAAACTAGATAGTCAGGGGGAAGTGGGCGCTGTGCAAGGTTTCCAGACAGCTAGTGGAACGCGCATATCAGAGAACCAAGAGGCTGGTTCAGACCTTGGACGTTATGTGCTCTCCTGCTGCCAGCCCCATGTGGGCTGTCTTGGAAAACATAAGCTCATGCGAAAAATAGAGGACTCAGAGGAGGGCCTGGTGGCTAAATTACAACACTGGTCGCAGGCTGCAAAAGCTGCACAGCCTCTCCTCCAGTAGACTTCGAGAGAAGAAGCTGGATTGGGAGTGTGCTGTATATGTACTCACAGAAGAACAGAGAAGAAGAAGCTAGAAGGAAAGAAGAAGACAGGAAGAAAGAGAAGGAAAGAGGAAAATAAGAAAGAATGAAGAGGAAAGAGGATCAGAGAGAAGAGGATGAAGAGTCAGAAACAAAGGAAAAAATATTCTGGACCCAGGCGCTGGACCTGTTGTGGACAATTTCAAACCCTAAATGATAAGCCCAAATGAAAGGAGGAACTGGGAGGAAGAGGTGAGAGTGATGCAAGAGAGGATGGAGTCTGGAGGATAGACGATAATACTTTGTTTTAACCAAGAGCAGTTATATCAAGCATGTAGTCCAATGGGGCTCATGGCCACTACACACAGAGGAAACAACCCCAAATTTGGATCTCTTCCATTAAACAGAAGATATATCTGCACCTTTTGTAATTTCGAACCACAGCAAGACAACTATTCAAGAGCTGGGAATATTGCCAATGCTTCGTAACACCAGGAGGACTGGTGCAAACGCCACAAAAGCTGCTCGGCCAAAACCAGTGTACCCCCTTCGCAATATGAATCCTAGGATTGAAAAACATCGAGATTGTCCGAAAGAGTGGAAAATGTCACAAGTATTTTCCTAGTGGTGGTGGATATGGTTCTCAGGGTGGCCTGAGGCCTACCACAATTCCGCCGTAATATGCTGATCTGAATACCATGAAAAAGGTTACTGAACTGAATTGGTGTGCAGATTTGGCAATGCCCAGAAGTTATGAGTCTGACCAAGGACCTGGATTCACAGCAGAAGTAATCAGAGGACATTTGGAAGGCTAGTAGGGAGCTGAGCTTTGGATTGGCACACCCCATAGCCATCCCCTCAGAGTCGGGGATGGGTCGAGGAGAAATGAATGCCCACACTTAAAAACAAAATTCTCAAACGCGGGAGTAAGGTAGAAACATGTCAGACTTCCATGGACCAGAATACCTACCCATTGCCTCCTGACTCTGTCGAAAAACTACTAGGCAGCCCATTGGTCTCACCACCTTATGAGATATTATTCTAGGGCCCACTAGGTTAGGATAATACTATCCACAAACAGTTGAAGTGCATAGGAATGATAGACTTGTTAAAATATGTCATGGTTTGTTGTAATGAATTGAAACTAACCATGCCGACAGTGTTTTCAGCTCTATTCCAGACTATCCTGACTAGATCAGGAGCATCCACAAACTACAACCTGTTGATTTTGTGTGGGTGTAAGAAGAAAGACACTGTCAGAGTTTTCTGGAACCCAGAATTTTGAGAGGACCATACCAAAGTTCTTTGGTGTCCCAAAAACCTCTGCACGTGAAACTGAAAGAAGACACTACTTGGGTGCGATGCCTCACACTGCGAAAAAGCGACTGGAGCAATAAGTCATCATGAATCACACATTATCCTTTCTTACATCGGTGTTGTTTGGGTGTGTGTGAAAATACAAGGGGGACGACAAAGGGGGGTGGCTGATGAATTCAAAGCTAGGGATCAGGACAAAGCAGGTATCGAACCAATAATACCCCACAAATAATGTTAACAAAGGTGTAGATTGGAGAAGAAATAGTATCTATTATAACACATAAGAGAGATTTGTTAACCCAACACCCGAGACTATCCTATCAAAGCATAACGTGAGGCAATTAGATACCACATACCAGACTCATGGAGCCTACCGCAAAATAATTGGCATTTGACAGAGATTTTAAAAGGACACCTCCGCCACATAAGGGGGGATTGTGGGAGTATAAAGTGTGAAGGTTTCTTTAGGGGTGACCATTCTTAGTACCTTAGAATTCTTCAGTTCATCGATTCAAAGGGAAAGCGTAGGGGCCTACCTTGGCTTGGAAAGTCCAATTAGCCGGGGGGGTCACTTGCATAGGAGTGGCATCTTCATCCGGGAACCTGGTGAATTCTACACCTACCCTCTTCCCGCCTTACCTGGTAGGTGCAGCGTTTGGTTTACAAGATTAAGGGATGAAGATGGAGTCAATTAACCCAGGATTACAGAATAACTAATGTCCCAAGGAACTGCTGAGGAACAGAATTTAAAGTTTTAGGGGGGACTGTCTGGTGCATGTATTAGAATTTGCAAAAGAAATTAAACTCTGTTTTCATATCATTGATTATATCTCATAAACTGGTCTTATATGACTGTGAGGCATAAAACGATTCTCTATCCACTATTACCCTTGACAGTTTAATTCAGATTATTATATTGATTGGAATGCATAGAAACCACACACACCAACTAAGAGAAAACCTTTCTGCAAGGAAGAAGCTACCCTTCAGGATTTGGACCTGTTGTTGAAAGACGATGAGGACGGATTAAATGGATTCTATGGCTTACAAAAAAACTAGTTATTACAGCAAAGGTAGACAAGATGGGCGCCAGCAGTATACTCAGTTTCAAATACCAGTATTGGGAAGTAACTAGTTGAGTGTATAAACAAGTCCTTATATAGACTTGTGTTTGGATGGACTGTGCTGATTAATATGTCCACGCATGCTCAGAAAGAAGACGATAGGATTGATGTGATTTCACTCATATATGACAGTATATTTGATGTCCTTATAAACTTTGCTTCCCCAAAAGTCTAATTAACCAAATGATCTAAAACAACACATGCTTCTATGAACATTGTAACTTGTATCAAATTGTAAAAACTCTGTACTTCTTATATAAATCAGAACAACTTTCCAGACAACCCTGTGTGTAGTGTATTCTTGGTGCTCCAGATGCTGTTACAGCAAGCATATATATTTTAATTTGGAAGATGATAAGCAATTGCAGCAGTACAGATAAAGGGATGACATTTGTACTTTACATACTAATGGATAATCTCAAAAAAAAATATGTCAGACCCATTTACCATTACTGACATACGGCTAGAGTTTGTACTATTCACCGCAAGGGGTTAAGAAGCCATCAGTGACACGTATCGGCATTCCAAAAATGCACCTTGTGCTTCTACACCTCCTAAGACACAATGAGAACCTAGGATCAGGAACCTCAATACTAAGGTAAGCCCATAGTAGCAAATTCACTTGCGTGATTTTTAAAATCAATTTCAGATGCACATAAACCTTGAGGACTGTACTGGATCTTTAATAACCTGTTACACCGTATTTGCAATTATCGGCCTGAAATGAGATGCAGCGAAAGATTCATTACTATTATATTTTTTAGACACATCTTTTCTATTGTACATATAATCTTTTATCGGTAATATCATTATAAACATTCTTTCCTTTAATTTGTGAGTAAACTCAATAGTTACAGTATTCATTGAAAGAAAATTATCTTTATTCTCCTGATCACAATTTTTTACTATAGCAGATCACCCGGGAATAAAGACATTAGTATCATTTACCCGAACAATAAGAAGTGTTGGGCGTCTCTCTTTGGTTGCGGTGCTTCTGTGCATGAGTCTGCTGTGTGCTCTGTCCCAGTAGGCGGAGGACTCTTCCCATCTCACACCATTATCGCTACATTCACTCAAATTTTGTCAAATCTTTACTTTGTTATATTTTATTATGTTTACGCTGCTCCGACATTTTTTTCTAATGGATTTATTATTTAATATGGAAAACTGCTTGTAGTAGTGTTGAAGATGTTCTATATATATGGGTCTCCACGATGTCATCGGCAATACAGGAGGGAGATTTGCTCTCTGTGTCCCATAACGCAACATTTTGTAAATCTCAGTGGCGCATTCATTCTCACCTTGCTGGACTCCCTGCCAGATGAGTCTGTACTATGTATGTTGAGAGGAAACGCGGTTTGCATTATTGTCTTTTTTTCATTTAATTATTTAGGAATGTTTTACTAGCATAAACTAAACCGACACCTCCTTTTTCACATTTGGATTAAAACCTCCTAGAGGACAGTGTTATTTCCCTCTTGGACAATCAATAGTTTTCTCTCAAATCTAGCGCTATTTTTCCTCCTTATTCTTGGATATTTTGACCTAACAATTAGATTATATATATTGTTCATGAGGTATCCCATGTTCAAGGAGCCCATGGTGTATGGTGGATCAGCTGCTGATTATGGGAATTTAATGTTGCTGCTCAATTTTCGTACAACCGATCCCAGTATGAGTCTGGGTACAAAAGCACATACTTCTTTGTCTTGAGCACATGGGTGATGACAAGGTGCGTTATCCATTGTTCTTTCTGCCTTTCACAGCACACTGTATTGATACTATGTGAATTTGCAAGAGAATAGGGCTGCAATGGGCGATGCGCTGCCCTTAGAAACACATATACTATTCACTTACTCCAGTTCTCGTTGATGCATGGATGGTGAACCCGTCTTCTTCGTATTTGGTAGGATTCGGTGTTGTTACCTCTTCTTTAGATCTGCCTCCAGAGCCAGCTGCCTCGGGGCTGTCTGATTAGATTAACTCTTTTGTTTTATACACTAAAACCAATAGTTTCAGCATGCTTGATCTCCTGATCCCCGTATTCTCAAAAGACAATTTGTCCCTTTTTTTCCAAACAACTTCTACGTCCGGGCCAGCTTTGGATGTCCGAGCAACAGTCATAGTATATATATATACGTATTGTATAAAGCAATGCAGTAGTGGCACTATAGGAGGCGACTTCCTCAACACTCCAGGATTATAATCACTTAATGCAGTTGTCCAGTAGACCACAGTATATTCTTCTTTATTATGGTATATCTTATCTTATATAAAGTTGTGCTCAAAAGTTTACATACCCCCAACAGAATTTTTTGCTTTTCTTGGCCTTTCTTCAGATATTATTAATGATAACACAAAAACGTTGATTTTTCACTCGTGGTTATGAGGTTGGTGAAAGCCATATTAATGTCAAAACTACTGTGTTTTTCTCTTTTTTAATCATGGCGACACCAAAAACAACCAAATGACCACTAATAACGAGTTCACATACCCTGGTGATTTCTGGCCTGATAACATGCCCTGAAGTTGACCTCAATATTGAATGGTACTAAAGGTAACATCTTCACTGTGGGCACCTGTTTGCTTGTATCAGTGTGTGTCGCATAAAAGATGAGTCGAGTTTCTGGGATACCAGGACAGACTCTTGCAGTTCTTTCATCCAGCAAGACTGCTTTTCTGGTATTGTGAGTCTTGGGGGGACAGCCAAAAGAATTGTCAACGGGTCTCTTATCGGGTAAAATAAAGAAAGTAGCTGTTGAAACTGTATTAAAGAACAGGGAAAGGGATACAAAAAGATCTTCAAGGAAATGTCAGTAAGCAGTATTCAAACTGTGTTTAACAAATGGAAAGTCAGGGAATCTGTAAAAACCAAACCACGATGAGGTAGACCAATAAAAATACTAAGGCTCACCAACTCCTCTTTGCAAATTCGTTTGTTAAGGGTCTTCTTAAACCCATCCGTGAATACTTTGAAGCTATTCGCCAGGTATATGCAGAGTTACCTGGAAGTCAACTTCTGTCCATTCCAAAGCTAAGTTCTTTGCTAACTCAAGCTGTCATTCTACCTCAACAATTGAAGAACACTCTTCTAAAGTGGCTGTATTTCAGGAGTCCCACAAGGCCTTACACCTTCAACCAGTACACAATACTTCTACAATCAACCATGCAGATTTACCTGGGTATCACCCATATACTGGACAGGCCTCGCGCTTCAGAAAAACTTGTTTCTACTACCATAAGGGAATCACCCGGACATCGCTCGTTAGAAAGGCAACGCTAGAGAATCTAAAGCTTAGCAATGACAGACAGGAAATCTGCTTAATCAGCGGACATCCACAGAGTACAGATACCGCTCTAGGCATATAGTCTAGACAACCTCAATATCAAGCTCTGGCTCTCAACACAAGCAAGATTCCATCAACAAGCACAATGAAGACCCTGATCTCAAAATATCCTTTCCAGTGGACCTCAATTTCATTTTGCAACAATTTGACCAGATAACAATAACCATGAAACCAATACCATAAAGAGAGTAACGCCATAGAAGAAGAAGTAGTTGCCACTCAACCGTGAATATGTTGTTTTTGTTTTGCTGAACCTGTTTCCTCACAGCTCTTTGGAAGCCAGCACTCGGGGTACTGCCCGGACAATATAAGACTTTCGGCTGACAGTACATAAGATCATCCCAAGTCTAGTACAAAGAGTGGAGATCAGCGGGAATTTAAAAGTTGACAGAAAGCAATGCTGCTGTGCTGCTTTTATTGGCGACATATGGCACATGGTGGTACACTAATGCCAAACGCGTTTCAGGCAAATGGGCGCAAGCCTTGATCATGGCAACAACTTATCACAAAACAGAGCTCGTTTAATGTGCTCATGCGAAGATTACTTTGTTTGGAAGGATCCTAAAGACACCTCCTTCTCAAGTCAGATACCTTTCTGTTAAAAAAACTTTAAATATTATAGCACACGTACTAATATCTCTATACTAAGTATTTTTAATCATGAACATTGTATTTCTTAGTATTTATAGGCCAGGGTCGTTCCGGTTAGAAGTTCATGCCTTGGGGGCGCTCTCGTTACCCAAAATGTGGATCCATTGGGTTCACGCAGGCATGCACTCTCCGTGCCCATCTCCACAGTGTTATGTGAAGTGTTTTCCACTTTCTCAAATGGGAAAAAAGAGAAAGGTATCTACTGCGCCTGCGTGGAGTGTGTTCAACAAGAAGTGCTAGGCGCCCCGGAATGAGAAGCGCCACTCTGAAGTCGCTTTTTATACTGGGCTTAAGTGTTCAGAAATTCTTGTTTTGAATTTTTACGGTATATAGCTAACCAAATATATGTAATGTTACATGCCGGGTGCATTTGTATAATGTAAACTATGTGGTCACTTTTTGCAATTATAAAATCTTTTTATACGCTTATTATTTTACCTGTCTGGTTGTATATGTAAGCAAAAATTACTTCTTTTTTTGAGAATGGTTCATACATATACATGCACCGTTGTTTACCACAAGGGTAGAAACCCTTTTGTGTACAGCCAATTATTTGTATTTTTTTACTTAATAGGTTCTGGGAGAGAAATTATATCTACCTATTGTTTTAGTTTCTGTTGTTGAAAAGCATAAATATACCTTCATCTACGATTCTCTGGCCAAAATTGCGTCCTGTCACTTAGAAATGTTAATATTTTTTTAAAAAAGCTTTTTTTATTTAGTCATAATCACTGCTAAGTGGTATAGAAAAAAACCACTCCTCTTATTGTGTTTGCCTTCTTTATTCTCTACCCCCCTTGTGAGTAGCAAATCAGTTCTGTGTTAAAGATACCTTAAGTATTGTTTCTTTTCTAGCTACTGGGGGGGGGCCAGATGTTTCTTGGATATAAACCCCTCTCATGAGTCTGTCTTTCCACTATAGAGTAGTGTCCTGTGCTCACAATCTATTTCTCTTGTACAGGCTCTACATGAGCCCGACTTATAATACTCCCCATATGGGTTAGCATCAATTTGTATGCAGTGGATGACAGCTATCGCTCGTGAGAAGCGGTGTTGTCCACATTAATAGGCGTTTTCTATAAAGAGATGTGTTACTCGTAGATCTAATATGTTTATCACCAGTGAGTAAGATGGTCCAAAAAAGTCGATATCTGATCTGATCACACAGAAAAACTGTAAAAACGTAGGGTTTCAGATCTATTGTGTTTAGCTAGGCAACAAAATCTGGTTTATGGACGTCACAACGCGGACCCCAAACTATGAGGAGGGTCGTCGATTTTGTAACGCCCATACTAGAACTTTATCTGTGCAAAACGGGTTTAACAGGAACGTTTAATGGATTAGATTAGCCAATGGGACGGAAATGCAGTAGCCCCATTAGGAACCCCCCAGGTAATTGAATGATTCAGTCATTGCGATCTCCAAACTTAAAAAAGTTAGTTGTGCTAAACAAGAAATCTATACCTGTTCCAATAAGAATATTTTTAGTAGTCTTACACTTTGTGTAAAATGATATTTCGGCATTTCTTACAGGTTCCTGAGTGGATACTGGAAATACAGACTGGAAACAATCCAGAATGAGCCATGAAATTTTTTTTGACCATTTAAAAGCTAGGTGAATACCTAAAGTTTGCTGTTGTACCTATTTTTTCCGCGAACAAGGGCGGTCTGTAACGCCGAAATGCGTTGGTCCTTGCTTGGTCCTGTACCTGTCTGGACAGTGTTTGTAACAATAAAGTAGACTTGTCATTCACCGATACGCTGGAACCATTCTACAAATTTTTTTCAAGTGTGTGATTATTGGGCCTTGGCTGGGGGGGCCAAGGGATCCCTGACGGAGGTGTGCTACTTCAGCTGGAAGATATTTCAAGCCACTCAGCAAGGACAGGCATGGTGGAGCTCACTATCCGATCTTATTATTCTTTATCTTGTATCGTTTGTATGTACCCTGGGGTTTTTTTTTGTACTAGGGGTTGAAGATGACGGATCTATCTCAATTTGTTGGAGACGTGATGTTTAAGAACTGTTTTACAGTAGACACTATTAGGAAGATACTAGGGGGAATATTTACCTATGTGCAACTTTGGGGTAATCCTCGTAGAAATAGGAAATGTTGGATTTTCAATAGTTAGTTGTTTTTGTTTTGGGTTTCTGTTAATGCTCTATGCTTGATCCTCCTTCCTCACAAGACTTATTAAGTGTTCTCTTTTATAGTATTGGGTTGAGTTCTGCTCGTTAATTTGACGATATGTCTGTGTTCATCTTCGAAAGGGATACCTGATATTTGTTTCTCAAGAAGCCAGAAGTCCACGTCACCGTACAGTGGATCCCCCCTGTCCGCTTTTTTTTATAAATAAGATGACCCTGTTTTTCAAATTTTTTAAGGCTAACATATTCAGAACGTGTTAAGTTGAATTTTTTTTCCCTTAGTTTTTCCTTTATCTTCAGAAATTTTTCTCTGATCCCTTTCCATGGTCGCCTGGAAAATTATCATGGCTTCCACACGGGATTTAAAGCGGAATGAAAAAGAGACGAGGAGTATGTTAACACTCTGTAAACGACTCATTCATCTTCTATTTGAGTTTGCTTGTCCTCTGTTTGCAATTCTTTTAGAGGACAGTAAGTGTCATTAAGATTATTCCTGCCCTGTTTCGCTGTACAGATTCTAATAAGTTCTTCTATCTCTATTTATCATAGAAAAAAACGTTTGACGTAAGCGGTCTAACTAATTTATTTATATCCAATTAAGTATCTATAAAAACAATGAAAAAATTTGTGGTTGGGTGAAAAATTAAGATGCCTTAATCCAATACTTTTAACTCCATTAATAGTCATAATAGTAGGTGTTAATGTACTAAATACGGGTTGAAACTCTTCCAGTTTCTTTTATTGTTAGTTATTTCTTTCTCGTGGTTTGCCTTTGTTTCTTTTTTGCTCTTGGTGCTTCCTGCTTCCTCTCGTCTTCTCCGTTTTTTGTGTTTTCTGTTGACTCAATACTATCTTTTCTGCTTTTGTTCGCACGGGCTTATCCCTAATAGTAGATATGTCAAATGGAATGAAGTTCTGCTGATGGTCAATGTTGAGGTTTGTCCATTATTTACGCATCTGAAAAGCTGAACGTTTTGAGTCTCTCCTTCGCCTATGTGTTAAGAAGGTTGTCTGAGTGAAGATAGAGAACTAGGTTCTTCTTTTCGGAACTCCAGTTGTAAAACTACTGTGTGGTTATTCAATAGTCCTCGATAATCGTCTCTGATGATTTGGTTTTGTTATAAAGTTCATGATTGTAAGATTTAAACTTGGCTACGTTTTTTTGTATTTTTTCGTTATTTTTTTGAAAATCTACATGATCTGTATACTCCTGTAGTGCCTCCGTGGTCAGCTTTATTTGTTCCTCTATTTCCTGCAATTTTTTGCATTCATAGTCCACTATAAGCTGGATAAGTTTAGTAGAACATTCTGTAAGGACTAAATTCCAATCGGCAATACTATCTTCAATTACTGGGGGTACCTATGGGGGCTACTGCATCTCCGTCCGGGGCTAATCTATTCATGGCGTGGTGGGAGCACCACGCCATTTACGGTCTGTATACCCTTTTGCACAGGATATAGTCTGGTATGGGCGTTACATCGACGACCTGCTCATAGTTTGGGGTCGCGATGTGACGTCCATACCAGATTTTGTTGCCTACTTAAACGACAATGATCTGAACCTACGTTTTATGTTTTCTTGTGATCAGAATCAAATATCCTTTTTGGACCTCTTACCTCACTGGTGATAAATATTGAATTCTTTGAGTAACTACATCTCTTTATAGAAAAGCTATTAGTGGAAACAACGTTCTCTCCGAGCTGGGTAGCTGTCTCCAATGCATACAATTGATGCTATCCATATGGGGGGTATTATAGGGCTCGTAGAGCCTGTACAAGAGAAATAGATTGTGAGGAGGAACTATTTTATAGTGGAAGACAGACTCAGTGAGAGGGGTTATTCCAAGAAACTCTGGCAGTAGCTAGAAAGAAAATCTTAGGTTTAACACAGGAAGATCTGCTACTCACAAAGGGGGGTAGGAATAAAGAAGGCAAACACAAAAGAGGTGTCACGTTCGTGTCATCTGGCTCTGGTCGTCGGCGAAGGCCGCTGCGACCATAACTGCAGCCTTACTTTTTCTTGTGTGAACACTGTCTTCCTTCTGGGACTCTAATTGAATCCTGGCCAACGCCCGTGGCCAGGAACTTTCCAGCACTCTCTGGTTAATCTCACTCTCAGTGATTGACAGATTCTGCTTCCTATCACCTCGGCTCTCTTTCCTCCCCTTCCCTATTTATAGCACCACTTCCTTCTATCTTTGCCTGCTATAGGTTTTTTCCCTGTAGTTCGCCGTATTTGCTTCTTGTTCTATGCTCTCTGACCTTTGGCTTTGGACCCTGGTTTTTCCCCCTCTGTCTCACGTCTCTGTACCACGTTGCCCGTACTGTTGCCGACTTTGGACTGCCCCCGGTTACCCTCTTGTCTCACGCCTCTGTACCTCGTTGCCCGAACTGTTGCTGACTTAGGACCGCCTGACTACTCTGTTGTTTGGTGTCTGTTTGTCCCGTCTGTGTCAACACTTATAACAGTGCAGCTATCAGTCTTCTGGTTGGGGCCGGCCTGTTAAGGAGTCGGGTTCCCAAAAGGCGGGGGACAGGGGCTGGGATCAGAGTCAGGGCCCACTTGTCTGTGTGTGTCCCTGGCCAGTCCCTGACATTATAGCAGGCCCATACTCAAAACCTTCTCACCTGCGGTTCAGTATGAGTACCGATCTGTCGGTCTCGGACCGTCTGGATGAGTTAACCACGCAATTCCAGGACATGGCGGGCCTTATGTCCCAGATCTCACATCCGAGTGGATGCCATGTCTACTCCGCCTCCTGATCCAGTCGTCCCGTTAGTATCCGTGCCCTCTCCCGGGTTTGTGGGTCAAAATGTACAGCACAAACCAAACCTGCGACTTCCTGACTGTTTCGAGGGAAACCCTGATAAGTTTCGGACCTTCAGGGAATCCTGTCGCCTATTTTTTCGGTTCAACCATTTTTCCTCAGAGGCTGAGAAAGTTGCCATGGCGGTGTCCCTCCTCCAGGGTCCACCTCAGGATTGGGCATTGAGTATGCCTCCTGAGGCCCCAGAGTGGAGATCGGTGGACACATTTTTTCTTACATTGGGCCATATTTATGATGACCCTAACCGGGCAGCGTTGGCGGAAACTCATCTCTTATCCATCCTGCAGGGTCATCGCACTGCTGAGGAGCAGTGTTCTGAATCGCCAATGGAGCTCGGCAATTGGGTGGCCTGATCCACCTCTGAAAACCCTCTTCAGACAGGGGCTGTCTGAAGCTGTGAAGGATGCGATG